>PVIA01011452.1:0-44301 GCA_004024845.1 Tonatia bakeri
GCAATGGGATTTTTCAAAGCTCCTGAAGAGATTCTAATGTGCATTGAGAGTTGAGAACCATTGGATTTTACACAGATGCTGCACATATGCAATAAGGATGATGAAAATTAATATCATGCCATTGAAGATGACAGAGTGCTACTGCTGCTACTACAAATCTCTTGACCTGGGGCAATAATCACCAATCCACACAATTTGTATTGACCCTACCTGTATTTACCTCTCCATTTAATGTATAAATTTGCATTAAGGCCAATAAAAAGTGCACACCTGGCCTTGTAATCAATTTGAGTACATGAGTCTAAGAGTTAATATCATTAATGCCGATCTCCTATGTTTGAGTTGTTAACTATTGCTCACCTTTTATTAATTTAGGCTTCAACATGTATCTGTCTTGTCCACATTTCCAGATCATGCTATAACTCATGCCCTTCTGTCGGCTCCAGAAGATGACTACATGTGTTTTATTTAGATAAACACAGATTATGCTGACTTTAAACTTTTTTTGGTAATTTTGACCCATTTGTGATTAATAAGTGGTAAAATCTACTCTTCATTATTACATATTAAAAATAATATGAAAACAGATTTGTTTGGCTAATGAAGTCTTACGGGATGGAGGAGATGGGGAAAATATCCTATTACTTGAGTTTTTAGTTAAATATGGATCAAAAATAAGTAGGACAACTTTTGTTTGCTTGGATGACTCAAAGCCAGGCAACAAAAATCTACCTGAGAGGGCAGCAGTTGGGAATAGGTCTCCATCTTATCTGTCTATGATGCAGTCTAGCTTAGTGTAGACAATTAGTCCAGGGTGGGACCTATTATTAATATTAATGTTGGTAAGTGGGGCACAATCATCCCCCCACTTACCATCCATGGTTAGCATTGATCTGGGTAACAGCTCAGTTTGCAGTTAATTTCTGCATAAAATGGAAATATAAATCATATCCACCCACATATATACATTTATGCCTGGATTCTTTCCTATAAAAGTCTTAGTGCTCTTGATAGAAGACAGTGGATATGGTTTTTATACAGGGACATGATTTATGAATCTACTCTTTCAACCCCAGAGCCCATTTGCAAATAAATTTGACAATTAAAAATCAAAGGATCTTCAATGAGAAACAAATCATGGTTGATCATATAATACTATTTTAATTTAAACCATTTTTTCTCATAAACAGTAACTGGAAATGAATTATTGATAATATGGTTTTAAATGTGTGACTTGGAAGAGCCTTGGTGCTAAGCCTCAGCAAAATTCAAGTTTTTTCTTAAGTACAAATCTTTTATATTCTAAAGTCATCTCCAAAACTCTGAGATTCTTCCAAGTAGAATGAAGAAAGCAGAGGGGAAGGTAGTTGGTTTTGTTTTGTTTGTAAAGCTATTCCCTCTTGTTTATTCTTGGTGGCCAGACAGAGGTCCCTGGGCTGTTTTGTTCTTTGGCTGAGATTACCACTTGACCAAATGAAGGGACTTGAAAGTAAAAGTGAGAGGAAACTTTTGCATCTAAGTACACTCCAAGTACAAACTAATGGCTTTGATGTTTCAAGCTATTACATTTTATCTCTCCCATCTAATAATAAAGATGTACAGTTGTTAAGTTAATTTCACTATTGTTGTTCTTCTTTCATCTTTTTTATTGTTTATTCTATTACAGTTGTCCTAATTTCTTTTTTCCCTTTTGCACCCCTCCTCTTAGCCCACCCCTCTTGCCTACAGTCAATCCCCTCTCTGTTGTCCATGTCCGTGAGCCATTCATACATGTTCTATGACTAGTCCCTTCCCCTTCTTTCCACCATTCCCCCTCTCTTGATTGGGCCACCTTTGGTTAATGACTAGATATGTTTAAATGTCAGGCAACTTAATTCTTTCCAGGTCCTCCTCTCTCAATCAGTTCCCCCTCTGCCTTTTTTTACTTTTTACCTTTCTAGACAAAAGTAACTTGTAAATTATATTCATTTTCATCCTAATTTAAAATGGGAGAATAAAACCAAAGTTTACTATAATCTGTTTGGTGCCTCAGTCATTTCTGGCATTCAGTCACTCTGAACATTTATTGAGTATCTGGATAATGAATGTTCTCCTTTCTATTTCAATTGAATTAATTAATCAAACCTCAAATTTAAGGTCCCTTCCAATCCCAAAATCCTATTAATCTCTCATCCCAAACCTATATGTTACCATGGCTAAGAATAGTAATTTTTCTTAGGTAATGTTGGTTTCTTTGTTTTCTTGAAAGAAACAGGCTGTTTTAAAAGCAGTAACTTTCAGTTCTGGCCAAGATGGAGGCACAGGCAAAAATACTTCACTTCCCCACACAACCAAAAGAAGGTTAACAACCAATTTGAAAACAAAGAACAGCCAGAACTGCCAGAAAGTCATTTGCATGGAAGTCCAACAACCAAAGAGTTAATGAAACATTCTTCCAGACTGGTAGGAGGGGTGGAAACAGGCAGCCAGGGCAGAGAAGATGCACCACAAGGCAGTGTGGCAGGCCCCGTGGGCAATCCCATATTTAAAAGTAGATAAGCGGGGAAGAACAACTGGGGAACAAGACAGACCACAAAACCCAGGGTTTCAGTACAAGAAATCAAGGCACAAAACCCCTAGCTGTAAAATCTGTGGGGGTGGCTGACAGGGTCCTAAATGTACACAAACCCATCCACCTATGAATCAGCACCTGAAAGGATATGATATACACATGGGAAGCAAGGGAAGTGACGGGAAGTGGGATGAGAGCTGAGTAAGCACCATTGTTGCCTCTCTGACCCCTTCTCCACAGACAGCACCACAACACATTGACCTGGGTTGCCCTGCCCTGGTGAATGCCTAAGGCTCTGCCCCGACTATGCAACAGGTGCACCAAAACAGTGTTATCAGTGAGGAAGGGAAAGGGGAATGGGGGGGAAAGGTACAGGGAATAAAAAGCATAAGCAGTAGGTACAAAATAGACAGGGAAATGTTAGGAATAGTACAGGAAATGGAGAAGCCAGCAAACATATGTACGACCCATGTACATGAACTAAAAGGACTGGGCATGCGGGTGGGAGTGGGTATGCAGGATGGAGGGGAATAAAGGGGGGGATGGGACAACTGTAATAGCATAATTAATAAAATATATTTTAAAAAGAAAGATTTTTCATTTTTCGTCTTGGGTAACTTAATTCCGATATGACTTGGTGTGTTCCTCCTTAGGTCCAATTTCTTTGAGGCTCCCTGGGCTTCCTGGACTTCCTGGACTTCCTGGAAGTCTGTTTCCTTTACCAGACTAGGAAGGTTTTCCTTCTTCATTTATTCAAATAACTTTTCAATTTCTTGGTCTTCCTCTTCAGGCATGCCTGTGATTTGGATGTTAGAGTATTTGAAGTTGTACCAGAGGTTCCTAAACCTCTCCTCATTTTTTTTTTTTGAATTCTTGTTTCTTCATTCTGTTCCAGTTGAATATTTATTTCTTCCTTTTATTCCAAATCCTTGATTTGAGTCTTGGTTTCCTTCCATTCACTGTTGGTTCCCTGTATGTTTTCCTTTATTTCACTTTCCGTAGGCTTCATTTCTTCCTTCATTTTGCAACCATACTCAACCATTTCTGCAAGTATCCTGATTACCAGTGTTTTGAACTGTGCATCAGAGAGATTTTCTATCTAGTTGTCACTTAGTTTTTTTTTCTGGAGTTTAATCTATTCTCTCATTTGAGCCATATTTCTCTGTGTCAGAGCACCTGTTTCATGGTAAAGGGTGGAGCATTAGGTATTCATGAGGGTGGGTAACCCTTTTTGCTGCATTGTGGCACTGTGTGTGGGGAAGGTTTCAGGGAGGGAGCAATGCCTCTTGTTTGCTCTGCTCTAGCCCCACTTTCCAATAAACTCTCCTGTGAGGCTTGTGATTTCTCCCACTGTTACAAACCCCACAGTATTTTACAGCTAGAGGTTTTGAGTCTTTACTTTCCCATTCAGCCAGCTCCGCCTTGTCCACAGGTCCGCCACCTTGTCACACATCCTCTCTGGTAGATTTCCTGTCTCTGTCCCTCCTACTGAGCTGGGTGACTGCTTCCTTAATTCCTTGGTTGACGGAGTTCCATGCAATTTGATTTTCTGGCACTTCTGCTTGTTTATTATTTTAAAATTGGTTGTTATCCTTCTTCTGGTTGTGCAAGGAAGCAAAGTGTTTCTTTCTACCTACACCTCCGTCTTGGCCTGAACTCCAACACTATGTTTAAAAAGGATGACTGGCTGCCACTGGGATGGGGCAAGAACAGATGAGGAAGACCAGTTAGGAGATTATATATTGAACTATCTATTTAATAGTTAATATTGGATATCTCAAATGTATCCCATACAGAAAAATAATAATAAGCCTCCTGTAGACTTTAATCCTGTTCAGCAAGTTCTGCTGGTTTTCCCAGATGGCACAGGAAGATGGGGGCTGGGCTTCGCTTTTCTCCCTTCCTATGGTTTTGAGACGATGGGGACCAGGTCTAGGTTGCAATATTCAGTTTCCTGGCCTCTGGCCCAGGTTCTCCTTGAGCTGCCAGGCTCAAATCAGCCATTCAGCTTCTCATAGCATGAGTCAATCTCAGGCACAGAGCCCGAGACAAGCTGGGCACTTGGTTCTGCTCATCTACTCAGCCTCTGGGTGCACAGTGCAAGACAAGCAGAGTGCATAGTTCTGCTCAGCCACTCAGTCTCTGGGCTTGCACAGCTGAAATCACCCTTGGGGCAAGCCAGCAGCTGCTGGAGAGCTCCTTACAAAGCAGCTGCCTGCAGTTATTAACCAGTGCATGGCTTTTCACACAGTCCAACTTTCCAACCAGTCTAGAGACTATCTGAGTCAGGGTCCAACATGGCCCAACCCCTCCCTTCTCCCAGTGTTGCCCAGCACCCCTATTTCTCTGGTGCCAGCATCCATAGTCCCAGCAGATGTGTACTGCCTCTGTGTGTCTCCCACTTTGCCTGTATTCCCCCCAGCAACTTCCAGCATCCAGGTCCCTCCTGGTGCTGGGCTACCCTCCCTGGTCTGGTATGGGAGGGAGCTGGTACTCTAACTCTCCTCCCCATATCCTGCCTCAGGTACCAGGCTGGGGGCCTCCACAACCTTGGTCCCCACGCATACCCCAGGGACTTTACTATCTTGGCGTAATCTCCTCACCATCTGTTTTTCAATGTTCTCTGCAAATTTTTGCCTCCAAACTTCCTATAAACTGTGATCCTATTGGCTATTCATTCTGTTCCTTAGAAGATCTGCTAGGTGTTCCAGCTGGGCACAGGGAGAACCGGGCTCCACTCCCACCTACCTCTCCACCATCTTCCGACTCTTTTTTAAATTTTCTTTTTTAATGAACTATTTTACAAACTTGTCATTCTGATGATTGTCTTTACACTTTCACTATATTCCTCAAAAACACAGAGTATTTTTATGTGTTCATAAATTTAATGTAAGTTATATGAGACATGACATCCTACAGATTGTTGTGTCCATTCAACATTGTCTTAAGAGTCATCTGTATTATAGTTCTGTTTCTTTCATTATAACTGTTACGTAGTATTTCATCTTATGTATATACCTATAATGTGTTTATCTTTTTGTTTCTTGTTGAATATTTAACTTATTTTTCCATTTTTGGGACAACCATTTTGGAAAATATTTGGCAATATCTAGTAAAACTGAAAGTATACACTCTCTTGAACCCGATCAATCAGTTTCCAGATATATACACTAGATCCACACTGTTCAGGTAGGGTAGCCATTAATCATATGTGGCTATTTAAATTTTAATGAATCAAAATTGAGTAAAATTCAAATATCTGTTCCTCAGTAAAACTAGCCACTTTTCAAGTGCTTAGTAGGCACATATAGTTAGTGGCTACTGAATCGAACAACACAGATATAGAGCATTTCCAGCATTGCAGAAAGTTCTATTGAATTATGCAACATTCTCTTGGAGAAAGACTTTACTTGCATATTCCCACTATATCATGAATGTAAGAAGCACTTAATATCTATGGAATAAATGAATATCAAAATATTGCTTTGTAAGTCTATATATAGTAAGTGTTAAATGAGGTCCAGGAATAATAGCAGAACAAGTTTAGAGTGGGTAAACTTTGAGCAGAGTTTCAGGGTCCTGTGCATCAGTTTGGAGGGGATTGAATAAGGTGTTTATCCAGGGAAGTCAACTGCACATAGCAGGAGAAGGAGTTGGAATCATTATTATGGAGGAAATCAGATAGCTCAAAAACAGAGAAGCTGTAGCAAGAATCAGATCCAAGGCATGACTCTGAGTGGGGAAAATGAATCATGAGGTCAGAAGCCAAAAAGATTAAAAGGAGGCCGAGAGGTGGAGTGCAAGGCAGGTCGAAGAGAGCAATTCAAGACAGAGGCTGTGGAAGATATGTAGGTCTCTGAAGCCTCTGCTCCTGGCTTTGAGATCAAAATCTATTCATTTCTAGTAAATGTCCAAACTGTCTTCTGTAGTGACCATCCCATTTTGCCTTACCACCAGCAATAAAAGAGAGATCCTGTGGCTCTACACCTTCACCAGCATTTGGTGCTGTCAGTGTTTTGGATTTTGGCTATTCTAACAGTTGTTTAGTGGTATCTTTGTTGTTTGAATTTGCAATTCCTTACTGATGTATGATATAGAACATCTTTTTATATGCTTCTTTGCCATCTGTATATCTTCTTTAGTGAGATATCTGTTCAGGGCTTTTTTTTTTTTTTGCTCATTTTTTAATTGGATTATTTACTTTTTTATTGCTAACTTTTAAGAATTCTTTATACATTTTAGATAATGGCCCTTTATTAGTTATCTGTTTTGCAAATATTTTCTCCCAATTTGTGGTTTATCTTTTTATTTTCATAACAATGTCTTTCACAAAGAGGAAGCTTTTAATTTTAATGAAGTATAACATCATATTTTCATTCATGGACAATGCTTTTGATATTACCTCTGAAAATTCATCGCCAAGTCCACTGTACCTATTATTTCTCCTATGTTATCTTCTAGTAGTTTTATACTTTTACATTTAGGTCAATGATCTATTTTGAGTTAATTTTTGTGAAAAGTTAGGTTGTATGTTGAGATTCTTTTTTGACATATGGATGTCCAATTGTTTCAGAACCATTTTTGGAAAATATCCTTTTCCACTGAATTAACTTTGCTTCTTTGTGAAAGATCATGTGATTATATATCCATGGATTTATTCTGTTTTTTTTTTGGGGGGGTGGGTTTTTTTACTACAAAGCTAGATATAGGCTCATCATATGATCCAGCAATTTCACTCCTTCATATTTACCCAAATGAGTTGAAAACTTAAGTACACTAAAAAATCTGTACACAAATGTTTACAGCAGCTGTATTCATAATTTTCAAAACTTGGAGGCAGCCAATATGTCCTTCAGTAGGAAAATGGATAAACAAACTATGATGCATTATACAAAGAATATTGTGCAGAAATAAAAGTATAAGCTATGAAGTGACAAAAAGACATGGAGGAATATTAAATACATTTTGCTAAATAAAATAAGGCTGTGTGAAAAGAAAAGAACACATACTGTTTCCTACTACACGACATTCTGGAAAAAGGAAAACTATAGAGATAATGAAAAGATCAGTAATTTCCAAGACTTCAGGGAGGAAGCAGAGGGAGGGTATGGAGGAAATAAATAGGTGAAGTGTAGGGAATTGAGGCAGTAAAACTATTCTGGATTATAATTATAATGGTGAATAAATTACATTATGAATTCATCAAAACCCATAGGACTGTACAGCAAAAATACTGAGTCTTAATGTAAAATATGAACTTGAGCTCATGAAATAAATTCATATTGCTTCATTAATTAGAAAAAAAAGTCTATTCATTTCCAAAGGAGATCGCCATCACACACAAGAGACCTGTTTACTTTTAGTGAAAACTATGGTTAGGAGAAGGTTATCTGTAAAAATGTCGAGGAAGATTAGGATTTGGCTTCCACTTTAAGTATCTATGAACATTTGGATGGGTGAGAGAGGGAAGGACCTGGACTAGGCTGCTAAGAACTGCATTTCTGAGACAGTAATTACTCTGGGAAAAGTCAGAGACCAGGGAGGGAGCATGTAGTATAAGAAGAACATATCAGAAAGGAAAGGGGGATGAGAAGAACAATGGTCAGGTGGAGACAGAGTACTATGAGAGGTGACATTTTACAAGTCTTAATATTGGTTTTTAGTTAATTGTACAGTTCTTCTTACAAATTAAAATGACATAGCAGGCATGTGGTGTGGGATTTAAAAGCCATGGGTCTGCTTTAGACAGAAAGTACAGTTCTAGCCCCAGGATTCTGTGAAGCTGTCTGAGCTGCTGTGTTGTCCACTCCTGGTTTTCCTTATAGATTTTCTAGCTCTTTCCCTCTACTCCATTACCTTGACAAGTCAGAGGCAGTGATTTAAGAATTCTGATTCCCAACATTTTTGGAAGGGTGGGGTACGAGGCTATAAGGGAAGTTGAGTATGAGTGGAAAATCAGAGACATTTATTTTATTTTTTATTTTTATTTTTCCTTTTTATTGAATTCATTAGGGTCACAGTAATTAACAAAATTATACAGGTTTCTGGTACACGATTCCACAACACAACATCTGTACATTGTATTATTCCATTTCTGGGAATTTATCCAAAGAACCACAAAACACTAATTCAAAAGAATATATGCATCTGTATGTTCATTGTAGCGTTATTTACAATAGCCAAACCTTCGAAACAGCCCAAGTATCCGCCAGTAGATGAGTGGATTAAAAAAAGGTTCTGGTACATTTACACAGTGGAATAGTACTCTGCCATATAAACAGAAGGAACTCTTACCCTTTGCAACAGCATAGGTCCTGGGGAACATTATGCTAAGTGAAATAAGTCAGTCAGAGAAAGGCAAGTACTATATTATTTCAGACATATGTGGAGTCTAATGAACAAATTGAACTAAGAAGCAAAATAGAGACAGACTCATGATAGAGAGCAGGCTGACAGCTGTCAGGAGTGGGGACTGGGAGGCTGGGTGGGGGCAGAGGAGGGATTGAGCAAAAAAAAAAGAAAAAAACTCATGAAGACATCTTCTTTTTTTGAAACATCTATTTTTTTAATGTGCATGAGTCAAGCAGGATATTCTATGTCACTCTTGTGAAGTTAAGCTTGGCAATAAAATTATCTCTCCTGCCCACCCCTTGTCCTTTTACATACATACTGTAAGTAGTCCAAACTCAGTTATTATTTTCAAAACTCAATAATCAGGTAAGTGACTACCTTCAAAACAAATACAGGAATAACCAGTTCTAGGACCAGAGCAAAAAAAGTTCTGCGTATTTGCTTGTTTACAACAGGGAAAACTCATTTCTAACCACAGCTTTTGAGAATTACAGCATGTGGCAGAAGAAGAAGAGTTCACTCAAAGAGGCAAACAAACCTATCTGGCCTTAGGAAAGTAACCCTTTAAATGGAGATTTGCATCATAAGAGCAGCCAACTGTTACCAACATTGGTTTACAATCCCAAATCTTTCCCAATGGTTTTCTATACCCTCTAGCAATGCTGACTACAAGTTTGGATTCCTGAGCAAGACCAGTCTGAAAGAGCTGTGTGTGTGCATTGCTAATTCTTTACAAAGATCACAGCTTTTCATTTCCCCGGGCCATTTCTTTCTCTGACTCCCTACTTCTTTCCAGCTCATGTAACTTTACTCTTCAGCCTGAAATCCCTGTGCCCAGGCATGAGCTAGTCTACTGAAACATGGGTAGTTGTCTTTGCATGGATAGGCAATCAGAAATTTGCAGACAATTGGTGAATAGCCATGTGTCCAAGAGACCCATAAAGTTTAGGGACTTAAAAGGATTATTCTTGTGGTTAAACACTGGGACTGCCATCTCATTCCTGTTCATTGATTTCTCTATTATCAGCTGATAAGCCACATACAGGTCCCTTGTTCATCTGCCAGGTTGCAAACTAGCCCTTCTTTGAAGTCCCACTTTTGTTCTCAGGCTTAGGAATACTGCAGTTATTCCAAAAGGAATCTGGCTGGCACAGTTAATTGAACTTATTAGGTTATAATTACAGTATCACAGCATCAGGCTATATTTTCCCGGATTTGATTATTGAACCTTCCTAATGTATATCTCTGGGTCCCAGTGCCACCATTATGACCCAATGGTTGAAGCCACTATACTATAGACAACTAGGTTGAATGCTTCCCTGAGCCCTAGGTCAGTGAATAAACTGTTTACTTAGGAATAAGTTTTGAAAAAGCAATTGATAATCATAAGCACTAACATATATGTGCTGTTATATGTCTGGCCCTTTACTTATACAACTCATTTAATATTCACAACATAAAAAGACAAGGGAAGCTACTATTATAAATATCCCATGTTTACAGATGAGGACAATGAAACTCAGAGAAGTAAGGTAACTTGCCCACGACTACACATATAATAAACATGGAATTGGAATTTATTCACATTCTGTTCTGATTCAGAACATAAACTCTTAACTACTACATTGAGTTGCCTCTTTTTGGAAAGTGTCTATTTGCTCCTTGCTTTGCTCCTTGCTAAAATCAGGCAAGAGTTCATCTGATTTTAATTTCTTAGAAAGTAAAATACAGTAGAATAAACAGATGTTTCCTTTCTGATGAAGTAATGGCTTATGCTGACCTAGTTTACATGTCAACAATGAGTTTGAGGCAGGTTGTAAAATTTTGCAGATCATTCACCATAATAATTTATTGGGCATCTATTATGTGCAAACACATGTTGGGTGATTCAAGGGTGTATAAAGAATGGGCATTATCATCAAGAAGTGACTGTCTTACTGCAGAAATAAGGCTAACTTCCAGGAATCCTTCCTAGAATATATATATTCATATAAAATAATATGCTAACTCATGTGACAACTCTAATTGCTGTAGGAGACTGAGGTGTTAATAAAAAGAACATTGTCATGAAAACCAAAAGACATTGTTTTAGAAATAGTTGTGTAATGTTAACTTTTAATGTTGATTTAAAAATAAAGTGGGCCAGCTTAGATCATTCTGGGTTTCGTGAATAGAAGCAGAAGAGAACAAATAATCAGGGAAGTTTTCATGGATGGGCTGAACTGTTAAGGGTGTCTAGAATTTATATTGGTAGGGAGGACAGAAGAGACCCCAGGTCCAAGGAAGAATAGGGAAGAGACAGTAGGAGTTATGGCAGAGAGGGGGAGATGAGCCTAGAGTGTATATGGGCCAGCAGAGAGGAGACACTCACAAATGTTTTAAAGAACAAAACCCATAATGTTAGGCACAGGGGAAATTAATGCCTATTAAACTAATTGATTGATTGATTTTTACTGTGGTAAAATCCACATAAAATTTACCATTTTAACCATTTTAAAGTGTACAATTCAGTGGCATTTAAGTACATTCAGAATGTTGTATACCATTACAACTATCCAGTTCCAGAACTGTTCATCACACTAAATGGGAACCTCGTACACATTAAGCACTCATTCCCTATTCCCCCCTCTTCCCAGCCCCTGGCAACCACTAATCTCTTTCTGTATCTACAAATCTGCCTATTATGAATATTTCATATAAATGGAATCATATAATGTATGGCCTTGTGGGTCTGGCTTCTTTCACTTAGCACAATATTTTTAAGACCCGTGTTTTGGTATATATCAAAATTTTCATTGCTTTATATGGCTGGATTATATTCCATTATATAGATATATACCATATTTTTTTATTCATTCATCTATTGATAGACATTTGTGCTGTTTTCACCTTTTGGCTATTGTGACTAGAGCTTCTATGAACATTGGTGTGTAAGATTTTGTTTCAACACTTGTTTTCAATTCTTCTAGGTATTAACTAGCAAAGGAATTTCTGTGTCATATGGCAATTATATGTTAAATTTATTGAAAAATGCCATGTTTTTTCATGAAAATCTAGCATACTGGTTAAAAACAAAGGGTTTGAAATTTGAGTTGAATCCTGGCTGTGCTAGTTACTAGCTGCATGATCTTGAGTGTGTGAAATAACCTCTGAGCCTCAGTTTTCTCATGTGCTGAATAAGGTTGTATGCAGGATTACATGATATAAAGCACATAAATCACCTATCACAGTGCCTGGTACATAGACAGCATTAGATAAATGGCAGCTACTAGGAATAGCCTGTGTAAGTCTCATGCTAAATAAATATAATGTATAGTCAACATACAGATAGTAGAGAAACAGCAGCCCTCTCATTGACTTTGCTACTTATCCTTGTTCCTTCTTCTTGTAAAACTCAAGAGATGATCTAAATTTCCAGAAAAAAAAAATGAGCTACACTGGTTCCTTAACCCCTCAATTTTTAAATTATTTAAATTGTATGTATATATGTATACACACACACACACACACACACATACACACATATACACTGTAATTATTCTAGTGGAAAAGCTTTCCTAAAATGTTAAACCCTGTGTGTGTTTTTCAAATTATTTGTATTGTTATTCTATTACAGTTGTCCCAATTTTCCCCCCTTTGCTCTTTCCCACCCATCCCACTTCCTGCTCCCACAGTCAATCCCCACACTGTTGTCCATGTCCGTGGATCAGGTATACATGTTCTTTGTCTAGTCCTTGCCCCTTCTTTCCACCTGTGTGTTTTTTAGAAATATTTTTCAAGAAGAGGCACTCAATGTAGTAGTTAAAAGTGTATGTTCTTTCCTTAAATGTTCTGGCTCAGTTCATTGGGCATCCTCCCACAAAGTGAAGGGTCACAAACTCAATTCCTGGTTGGGGGCACATACCTTGGTTGTGGGTTTGGTCTCCAGTTGGGGTGCATGCAAGAAGCAACTGATTGATGTCTCTATCTCACTTTGATGTTGAGTGAATTATTTTAAATAAATAAATATGTAGATAAATAGATAAATAATATTTCTCTCTCTCTCTCACACACACACAAGCTCTGGGAATATAGAGAAGAGATCTCTTTATAAAGAGATGTGTACAATCTGGGGAAATATGACAAAGCACATGGACAAAAGTAAGACAAAATGGGAAAGTAAAGCCACGAGAGAATAGAGAATAGAGTCAATAATATTGTAATAACTGTGTATTAGGCCAGGTGGATACTCCAAAAATTGGGGGGACCACTTTGTGAAGTATATGATTATATAACTATTATGCTGTATACCTGAAACTAGTACATAATAATATTGAATATAGACTGTAATTGAAAAATTTTAAAAAGAGAAAGCGCCCATGTGTACTTCCTAACACCCTTTACACTTATCAATAATATTAACACTAAAAGTTAAAGTGGACAATTTACTTAATTCTGAAGGAGAAATCTTGCTACTAGGAAAAATGGATTCCCCTCCTCTCTTTAGACTACCCTGAGTACTTAAATCTATTCATTGAATTTATTAATCTAATAAATATTTACTGAATCTTGGTCTTGTGCACAGTGTGTAATGACAAAGTGGTGATGGTCTGAGAAATCTCAAGGTTGCCAGGGCCTCTCCTTAATCTTGGCCTAATCTCTGGAACCAGGTCAGGGAAGAAGTTGATGTAGCTGTGAAGTGAAACCACACACATGGAAGCTCCTGGTCAGCCCACTTGTCTCTCTGACAACTTGATTTAGATCCAGTTAGATAATGTATCTATAGGCTGGGGCAGTAACCTGTCCCCAGCCTTCTACTTCTTGGTTTCCAGAACTGCTTCCTCAGTGTTGATACTCTATCAGTGTCTAGTTTGTATGTACCACCTGTCAGAAAGGCTGACCCTGGGTATTTTAGGGAAGGCTTAAAATGTGAATTCCATGTATTCCTAAAGATGCAAGTTTTTCTCTGACTCCCTGTACTAGAGTCATTTACAGTCTCAGGAGAGAGAAGACTAATGCCCATAGAATATTTGAAGAGCCATGCAAGGCAGCATGTATTTTATTTTTTTTAATTTTTATGTTTTATTTTAAATTAATTGATCTTCCAATTATAGTTGATATAAAATATTACATTAGTGATTATACATTTTTATACCTTATGAAGTGATACCCCAATAAGTCTAGTACCCATCTGACACCATATATAGTTATTATAATATTATTAACTGTATCTATGATGCTGTACTTTCCATCCCTATGACTATTTTCATAAAGGGCAATTTGTACTTCCCAGTCCCTTTCACCTTATATACAAGGTAATATTACTCAGCCATAAAAAAGAATGCATCCAGAGTGTATTATGCTAAGCGAAATAAGTCAGATAAAGGCAAATAACATATGCTTTCACTTATATGTGAAATATAAAAAAAACAAATAAATGAACAAACAAAACAGAAACAAACTGATCAATACAGAGAACAAATTGGTGGTCTCCAGAAGGGAGGTTATTAGGAATGGGTGGGTAAAAAAAGCATATGCCTATTTTAAAAGTATTGTATCTGGGCTAGTACCAGGCCTATAGAACTTACTAACTGTATTTCTCTACGCTAAAATGTAAGCAAAGTCTTTGTCTGAGTCTCCTTTGTATTCATACAATCTGGGCCTTACATCCTCTGCTCAGGTCTTTAATGTGGGTGTTCCTCAGTCAGGTCTTTGTCCTAGGACCTCTCTCTTTGCACAATGTCATCCATGTACAATTCCATTTTTTTTCAGCCAAAATATTGGACTGGCCAAAAAGTCTGTATGTTTTTTATTCTGTAAAATAAAAGATATATTTTTCTTTTTCACCAATAACTGTATTGATTTGGATATGGGTCAGAATGGCCATCATAAATAAAGCAAGAAACAACAAGTGTTGGAGAGGTTGCAGAGAAAAGGGGGCCCTAGTGCACTGTTGGTGGGATTGCAGACTGGTACAACCACTATGGAAAACAGTATGGAATTTTCTCAGAAAACTAAAAAAATGGATCTGCTAACAATGTTGTTTGGTGATTTATTAATGATGGTCATTCTGACCAGTGCAAAGTGATATCTCATTGTGGTTTTAATTTGCATCTCTCTGAGGGTGATTGATGTTGAGCATCTCCTCTTATGTCTATGGGGCCATCACTATGTCCTCCTTGGAGAAATGTCTGTTCAGGTCCTTTGCCATTGTTTAATTGGATTGTTAGTATTCCTAGTGTTGAGTCATATAAGTTCTTTATGTATTTTGGAGATGAAACTCTTGTCCGATGTATAATTGGTAAATATGTTCTCTCATACAGTCAGTTCTGTTTACATTTTGATGATGGTTTCTCTACTGTGCAGAAGCTTTTTAGTTTTATGTAGTTTCATTTGTTTATTTTCCCCTTTATTTCCCTTCTCTAGGAGATATATAAGCACAAATATTGCTATATGAGATATCTGAAAATTTCCTGTGTATGTTTTCCTTTCAGACTTTTATGGTGTCATGACTTATATTTAAGTCTTTTATCCATCTTGAGTTTAATCTGATGTATGATGTAAGTTGGTGGTCTAGTTTCATTTCTTTTGCATATACAATTCCAGTTCTCCCAACACTATTTATTGAAGAGGCTATCTTTAATCCATTGTATGCTTATGCCTCCTTTGTCAAATATTAATTGACCATAGAACCTGGATTCATTTCTAGGTTCTCTATTCTGTTCCATTGATCGATGTGTATGTTGTTATGACAGTATCAAACAATTTTTATTACAGTGGCCATGTAGTATAGTCTTACACAGGGTATTGTGATCCTTACTGTTCTGTTCTTCTTTCTCAAAATTGCTGAGGCTATTCAGGGTCTTTTTTGGTTCCATACAAATTTTTGAAATATTTGTTCTATCTGTGAAGTATTCCATTGGTATTTTAATAGGAATTGTGTTGAATCTACATATTGCTTTGGGAAGTATGGACATTTTAATGATGTTAATTCTTCTAATCCATGAACATGATATATGCTTCCACTTATTTGTATCTTCCTCAATTCCTTTCTTCAGTGTTCTACACTTTTCCGAGTCCTGGTCATTTACCTCCTTGGTTAAATTTATCCATTGGTAATTTCTTCTTCTTCTTCTATAGTAAATGGGATTTTTTTTTCCTGGTTTCTCTTTCTGATATTTCAATTTTGGTGTACAAAAGTGCCATTGATTTCTGAATATTGACTTTGTATCCTGCCACTTTGCCAAATTCACTTATTAGGTTGAGTAGTTTTTTGGTGGAGACTATAGGATTTTCTATGTACACTATCAAGTTGTCTGTAAGTAATGACAATGACAGTTTTACTTCTTCCTTTCTAATTTGGATGCCTTTTATTTTTTTCTTCTCTGATCACTGTGTCTAGAACTTCCAGTACTATGTTGAATAAGAGTGTTGAGAGTGGACACCCTTATCTTGTTCCTGATTTTAAGGGGAAAGCTTTTAATTATTGCCTGTTGAGTATAATGATGTCTGCAGGTTTCTCATAAATAGCTCTTATTATGTTGTGATAATCCCCCTCTATTCCCACCTTGCTGAGGGTTTTTATCATAAATAGGTGTTGGATTTAATCAAATGCTTTTTAAGCACTTTTGATATGATCATGTGGTTTTAGCCCTTCATTTTATGTGGTGTATTATGCTTATTGATTTGTGAATATTTTATCATCCTTGCAATCTTGGGGTGAATCCCACTGGATCATGGTGTATGATCTTTTTAATGTCTTTATGAATCCAGATTGCCAGTATTTTGTGGAGGATTTTAGCATGTATGCTCATCAGAGATATTGGCCTGTAGTTTTCCTTCTTTCTTGAGTCTTTACCTGGTTTTAGAATTAGGATGATACTGGCCTCATAAAAAGAGTTTGGGAGTCTTCCCTCTTGGATTTTTTGGAATAGTTTGAGAAGAATAGGAGTTAGCTCCTCCTTAAATATTTGGTAAAATTCACCTGTAAAGCCACATGGTCCAGGGCTTTTGTGTGCCAGGAGTTCTTGATTCCTGCTTCAATTTCACTAGTTGTTATCTTTCTCCTCAGGCTTTCTGCTTCTTGATTCAGTTTTGGCAGATTGTATGTTTCTAAAAATTTGTCCATTTATCTCAGGTTTTCAAATTTCTTGGCATGTAGTTCTTCATAGTAATTTCTTACAATTCTTTTTATTTCTGTGGTATCAGTTGTAACTTCTCCTCTTCCATTTCTAATTTTATTTATTTGAGTCCTCTCTCTTTTTTACTTGATGAGTCTGGTTAATGGTTTGTCAATCTTATTTATCTTTCCAAAGAACCACCTCCTTGGTTTATTGATCCTTTGAATTGTTCTTTTAGTCTCTATGTCATTTAATTCTTCTCTGATCATGATTATGTCGTTCTGTCTAGTCGCTCTGGGCATTGTTTGCTATTGTTCTTCTAATATTTGTAGATGAAGGGTTAGGTTGTTTTATTTGTAGGCGAAGGGTTTGGTTGTTTATTTGAAATGTTTCAATTTTTTTTAGGTAGGCCTGTGTTGTTATATACTTCCCTCTCAGTACTGCCTTTGTTGTGTCCCATGGGTTTTAGGTTGTTGCGTGTTCATTTTCATTAGTTCCAAGTATATTTTGATTTCTTCTTTGATCTCATTGTTGACCCATGCATTATTTAATAACATGTTGTTCAGTCTCCATGCATTTGAATGTTTTTGAGTTTTTTCTTGAGATTGGTTTCTATTTTCAATCCATTGTAATCTGTGCACATGCTTGATATGATTTCAATTTTCTTGAATTTGTTGAGGCTTGTTGTGTGTCCCGCCATGCAGTTTATCTTTGAAAATATCCCATGTGCATTTGAAAGGAATGTATGTTTTGCTTCTTTAGATGGACATATTCTATAATATCAAGTCCATTTGATCTAGAGTGTTGTTCAGTGCCATAATATCCTTGTTGAATCTTTGTTTGGAAGATCTATACATTGTTGACAGTGGGGCATTGAAATTCCCTATGGTGATTGTGTTGTTGTCCACATCTTTCTTGAAATCCTCCAAGATTTTCTTTATATGCATGCTCCTATGTTGGGTGCATTTATGTTTACATGGGTTATATCTTACTGCTGGATTGTTTCTTTAAATATTATGTTGTGACTTTTTTCCCTTTTTATAGCTTTTGTTTTGAAGTCTATTTTGTCTGATATAAGTATTGCTAACCCAGCTTTCTTTTCATGTCTGTTTACTGGGAATATTATTTCCCATCTCTTCACTTTCAACCTGTGTAGATGTTTTGTTCTGAGGTGAGTCTCTTATTGATGGCATATATGTGAATCTTGTTTTCTTGTCCATTCAGCTACCACATGTCTTGATTGGAGCATTTAATCCATTTAATCTCCTTCTGGTCATCCGTCTTCTTTAAATCCTTGCTTGTCAGATTTCCATACAGTTTTATTTTTCTGGCAACCCAGGCATGTGCCCTAACTGGTGATCAAATAGTCGACCTTCTGGTTCACAGGCCAACATTCAATCCACTGAGCCACACCAGCCAGGACAGGGTTGTTTGTCTTAATTTTAGAAGTACAGGCATACATGACAAGTTGATTTGTCTTGCTCACCCTGCAAGCAAGTTAAAAGTAACTTTTGGAAGTATTTACAGCTTAAAATTGCAGCCATAAAATTAGGTAAAAGTATTATGCTGTTCTTGGCAAATGAAGACAGAGATCTTAGTCTGCTATTTACTGGGTTTTGTACTTGGGGTCAAGGGAGTTTCTATCATTTTTATTCTATTTATGAGGAATGGACTTGCTATGAGCCTTTCTAATTTCCTGGTTTAGATGCTCCATCCCAGGTCATCTTTCCTCATCTTTGAGGAAGGCAAAACATCTTTAGCCTTATCTACATCAGTAGGTCTTAGAGACTATCTAAATCATGAGCTAAATATCTAGCTACATATGATCTTTATGGAGACAACCTATATTTGTTTCCCATTCTGTCTCCTTCATATAGTTGCTATCCTGGTGGACTCCACATGGACTCACTGTCCATATCAACTGAACACTTGTTAGATTCCTTCCCTCTAGTATGAAAGACAGAAAGGACAGTGTCCTTGATTATCTGGCTTCAGTAGCAGATGAAACAGTCTATCAAAATATTTCTACCAAGCTGTAGTCTCTGTCTTGGAATTGTAATCAGTCCTATTCCTGTAGGCTCAACTTGAAGACAGCTTATCAAGTCTTCCCTTCTAACTTAGGTCCCCAACTAAAAACAATAAAGGATTTTTGTCTCCAACTTGAGATAATTTTCTTGAAGGAATCACATTATTAATAAGTGATAGGGCTTTGGGTCAAGCCTCTAAAGCCTATGATACTGTGCACATAAGTTCCAGTAGCAAAAGTAGGCACACAGTAAGTAGAATGATATACATGCCACCCTTTGTTACACAGCCAAACAAACTGAGGCTCAGGCTAACCACTCAAAATAATAATGTATATTTTTATTATAAAACTGTCATCACAATTTCTCTGAAGCAGTCCAAAAGGAGGATTTTAGAGTGGACAATTAATACCATACGGAAACATAAATAAATGTATTTTTTGGAAGAGTGAAGGTGACATTTGAGAAAGGATGTGTGAATATATCATATATGAAAAAGAAAGGGTATGTCTAGGGTTTTCAGAAAAATGGATGGGTCACAAAAGACAAACCAGTAAATTGGAATTGCTGAAAAATAGACCTATATAAGTAGAATATTGGAGGTGATAGGTGGGTCTTCAATGGTAGGTAGAGCCTGATTTAGAGGGGCTCTTAAATGTCATGCTTGGATTTTGAACTTTGCAGGTAAGAGCTGTCAAAGGTTTTTGAGAGAAAATAGGACACAGTCACATCTAAGTTTTAGAAAGGTATCTATACCTTTTCCAATGATGCTTCTCAGTTCTTTTGATTATAGTTATTTCCTTCATTAAGCTTTAAGTTCCTTGAATGCAATAAATGTGTTCTAAATATTTACCTTTTTTCCATAATATCAAATATAGTGCCTTTATATTCTGCAGCTGTGTGTTAAAGATTGTCTTTAAAACAGTAAAGTGAACTTGTTGTGAGAAGGCCTTGGTTCTAGTCTTGTCCCTTTCTGGTCATGTCCCCTCTATTTAAATATGTCTTAGATCCCATTAACTTCTCCCCATTAAACTGCCACAATCCTTGTTCAGGCTATCACCTTCTGTCACTGCAACAATCTCCTAATTGGGCTCCTACCTCACTACCATACATCCTGCCACTAGAAAAAAAATATTTTCTAAAATATCAATCTGATCATGTTATTCTCTGCTTAAAATTATTCAATGACTTTCTGTTGCCATAAGGATAAAAACCAACCTCCCTAGCTTGGCCTACAAGATTCTGCATGAGCAGGTCTTTGCCTGCCTATACAGTATCATCTCATGTCACTTTCCCACTTACATTCCTTTTTCAGTCACTCTGGCTTTCTTTCAGTTTCTCACTCACCACAGGACATGTGCATATATTGTTCCTTCTGCCTGAAAGATTCTCTACCTCACTCCCAACTATTAACTTAATTGATGCTTTCTCATTCTTCAGACCTCATTTAACCATACTTTTGTACATAAACCTCCTCCTCTGATAACAAGGAGGCCAAGTGCCACTGTTTTATGTTTTCATATCCTTCCACCAGTCAACTTTGTATTACATAGCATGATTATAATTAAAAGATTATTACTTATTTTTCTAATGCATTTCTTTTTTTAGTTCTTTATTGATTATGCTATTACAGTTGTCCCATTTTCCCCCTTCACTCCCCTCCACCCTGCCCACCCCCTCCCACCCACATTCCCCCCTTTAGTTCATGTCCACGTGTCATAAGTTCTTTAGTGTCTACATTTCCCATACTATTCTTGCCCTCCCGCTGTCTAATGCATTTCTTGCATTTCAAGAATATAAAGGCAGGGGATCTAGTCTATTTTATTTAACAGTATACTCTCTGGGTGTAATCCAGTGCCTGGTGTAGAGTAGGAGCTCAATAAATATTTGTTGAATGAAGAATTAATGCTTATATCTTAATGACTTAAACATTGTAAACTTTCATAGCATCCTGTTTTTCTCTATCACACTTTTCACAATCACTATTCTTTAAATATTTCTGTATTTATCTGTATCTCATATGAAAATGTAAGCTCTGTGATGGTTTATAGTTATTTTTTAATTGAGTTATAGTTTGCAAACAATAAAATATACTGACTATAATTGTACAGTTTGATGAGTTTTGACAAATGTGTATATTCATAAACATCACCCCAAATAATATATCCATCATTCCAGAAAATCCCCTTACACCCTCAGTCAACCTCACCCCCAACCCCTGGGGAAACCACTATTCTGATCTCTATCATCATGTATTCACTTTGATTATTCTAGAGCATATAGAATTGGACACATACTGAACATGCTCTTAATGTTTCTAGCTTGTTTCACTCAATATATCTGTGAGATTCATTCATGTAGTTATGCATATCAATAATTTGTTCACTTTTTAAATTCTTGAATGCTATTCCATTGTACAAATATACCACAACTTGTTTATCCATTCAGCTACTGATGGAAATTTAGGCTCTTTTCACTTTGGGTTTATTATGAATAAGTTGCTGTGAACATTCCTGTACAAATCATATTCAATTTTTTATCATCATATACCCAGCACCTAGAACAGTGCCTGGTACACAGTAGGCATTCCATAAATATCTGTTGAGAAAATGAATGATTCTAATTATCACAATGTTAGTAATGCCTACCTTCCCCTCCTGCTTTGAAAAGCATATTAGAATAAAATTAGTAAGAGTGACTCAGTTATGGAAAGAAACTTGAATACCCTCTTAATTTTCTAAAACATTGCAGAATTTGTACTTTTGTTATTATTACTAACAATTACTTTTGACGTACCTCATAACTAAACTTGTCGCATGTGTGTCATGGTGCCGAATGTAAGATTTCCAGATAAAATATAGGATGCCATGTTAAATTTGAATTTCAGATGCACAACTGAAAGAGATTTTTTAGTATAAGTATATCCCAAACACTGTATGGAACATAGCTATGCTAATTTGGGACACACTTGTGATAAAAAGTTCTTGTTGTTTCTCTGAAATTTATATTTAATTTGGCATTCTGAATTTTTATTTCCTAAATCTGTTCACTCTAAGTGTGAACTTAGTCGTCTGATTCTCAAACTCCTTCTAGCCTTAAAATGTAAAGATTCCTCACTTGCTCCAGTGACTGTCCCTAGAAATTGCTGTTCTTTCATATCTGTTCACTAGGTACTATCCGGCAAAGGAAAAGGAGGCATCTATTTTAAGAACATTATGAGCAACATTTAATTTGTCTATTTGTGTGTTAAGCATTTGCTTGGTGAATTCACTTCAAGGTCTAACTGGACAGTGTGTTTCTTTCAGTGTGTTCACTGCGGCTTGTTGGGGCTTTACCAAGTGAAATCTAGCATGCCTATTTCTCCCAGACTCCTGACCCTGTCAGTTGTGTTTGTGTATGTGTGTGAACACAATCAGATAGATGTTGGAGGGAAATACCTTCCTGAACTATTCAGCAGTGTCCGGTGTTAGCTTCATCCTTAAAATAAAGTGCAGGTGACAATTCCTACCTGGTAGGAACAAGCTCCCATAGATCATTCACTTCTCTTCTGAGATCCTTTTATTTATAAATTCATAGGGAGCTATGAATTCTTATGTTCTTAAAAGGTAAATGCACATTAAATATGTGTGAATGTTTAAATTTCAGTGGACAGGTTCTTGTTTTAGAATTGCTCAAAGTAAAACCAGACTCTCCATATTATTAGCACAAAGTTCAGAAACCTAGGATGATATTAAACAGGACCTGGCTTAGTGGAAAAACACTAAGACCTGGGTTTGAATTTGTGTCACTCCCTACATGTCTGACCTTGGGTAGGCTAACTATTTAACATTAGCATTCATCTTCCTTGTCTGTGAAATAATATTGGTAATAGCACTTACCTCACGGTGTAGTTGGGTCAGTTCTGTGAGGTAACGAAAATGAAGTACTTAGCTAGGCGCATTGCAGATGTTCAATAAGTGGTAGCCATTATTGTGAATGTGGGTCTCAGGAATACGCCTCCACCAAAGATACCTCTCTGGGTTTCTAGATCCTGAGACCACTGGCAGGCAATTAAGGTTATTAAAGTGAACCTCAGCATTTTGTATTCTATTTCCCTTTTAGAGGTTTAGTTGTGCACTGAAAAAAGGAGAACTGAGTTTTTGCTTTGTCATATAGCTAGCAAGTGACACAAATTTTCTTAGCCTCAGGTTTTCTTTTTAAATCTGGAAAAGGGACATAAAATTCTTCCTTTGTTTCAAAAGCATGAGAATCATCTACGAAGGTTGTTCAGAAAGTGTAGAAACAGTGTAAGTAATATTGTAAAGTCAGTAAAACAATGTTGATTTTTAAAAAGGCACTTCTCTTGACATTCCTCTTTTCCTAACTTCTTAACTTCAGGCCAATTCCTGGAAGTAGTGGCATTGGGTCTAGTTGGGGGAAAAAAGCTGAGAGTGAGGATACCTGGTTTCATATCCCAACTCTGATATTTAATTTCTTATATTGAGGAAGTCACTAACAGCTGAACCTCCATTTTCTCATATTTAAAATATATATCAGTCATTGGGTAAGCACCTATGAGGTACCTGCAGGCACAGTACCTAATAGGTGTTATATTTATAAATAACATCAACTAATATAAAATACACTGAGCATACTATATGTGCCAATAATTTTGCTAGGGGCATTTCTCTAACCCCACAACACCCTAGTAATTTAAAATAGACTTATCCTTATTGTAGAGTTGAGGAAATTGAGGCTTTGAGGGTTTAAATTGATTTGCCTTATGGTGAACAAACCAAGATCTTCTCAGAGGAACTTACTGTCTAGGAGGGTAGGTGAAGGTACAATGAAATTATTGTAACATTGTGTGTGTCTCTACACATACACATACATCTACAATATCTATTTCAGATCTGTGGTAGCAAAGCAAATGAGATTTGGTATGAAAGATGTTTGAAAGAAACCCAATGTTATTAAAACAGAAATAGTTTTGTTATGTTGAAATTAGCATTCATTTCAACAACCACTTACTGAGCTAATTCAAGAAGTACTTATATTCCAAGGACTCTCTTGTTTTGCACTAAATAGGGTATTAACAGACCCGAGCCTCTTTACAGCACCACCTCTTCTTTCTTCTGAGACCTAGTCACAATACTAAAATCCACACATTTCTTCAACCTCAACAGAATCAATCATTCATTGATTCTACTGCCTTTTAAAAATTTTGACCCAGTGATCCCACTTCTGGTAATATATCCAAAGGAACCCAAAACACTAATTCAAAACAATAAAAGCATCCCTATGTTCATTGCAGCATTGTTTATAATCACCAAGATATCGAAGCAGCCCAGGTGTCCATCAGTAGATGAGTGGATAAAACAACTATGGGGCATTTACAAAATAGAACACTACTCAGCCATTAAAAAGGAAAATTTCACCCTTTGTGACAGTATGGATGGGCCTGGAGAACATTATGCTAAGTGAAATAAGCCAGTCAGAGAAAGACAAGTACTATATGATTTCACTCATATGTGAAATCTAATGAATGAACTGAAATAACAAGGAAAATAGGGACAGACATATAAAATGGGGAGCAGGATGACAGCTAGTGGTGGGGGAGGGGGAGGGATTGAGCAAAAAAGAAAAAAGGACTCATAGACATGGACAACAGTGTGGTGATTTTGGTGGGGGAAGGGGGTATAAGGGGAGTAAATGGTAATGTTATGGAACAGCGAGTGTAGTCTTGCTGCCTGCCACCACCCTCTAGGCAAAATTCCAGAGGCAAAGGTTTGGTGATAAAGGAAAGGAGTTTTTATTCAAAAGCTTCACAATTTTGGAATAACAGCTTTCCATATGCATTAGTCACTTAAGCCTATCAATTAAGGCAAAACCCTGTAACTCTTTAGATACAGCTTTAATCACTTAAACCTATCAATTAAGGATAAACTCCTTAACACCTGAGTTTTCCTATCATTCCCCTGCTATTTTTTAATTATCTTATTTCTATAGGGTTAGTTTATACACTAAAACAACATAAGATACAAAACCTACACAATCTTGGGAGAATAGCAGGCTTCTGCCTCAGAGGTCGCCCCCCCAGAACACCCAAAGAAGAATAACCCTGCCACCTTCTGCAAGGCCAAACTGATCCTAAACTGTACCTGGTGTTCCTTCCCATCAAAAATACCATCCATGGGGAAATACAGGCAGCTACAGCATGGTTATCCAGGTATCCTCAAGGAAGAGAGAGCTGGCAAATGATCCCAAGAGCCAGCCAGCCAGAGAGTCAGCCCTCTTTTTATTTCCATGCACTCTGGAGGCATTCAGCTTCTCAGCCAATCCCATCCTAGACCGTTTACCATTGCCATTGCCTCAGGCAAATCTTCGTACGGCCCCTCCCTACGTCTCCCCAGTGATCTGATCAGATCTCTCTCTCTCAGTAATAGAAAAAAATACAATAAAGTTCAAATCAAATTTTTTCTTAAAATTTTTTGAAATTACAGTTTATATTCAATAGTATTTTGTATTAGTTTCAGGTGTACAGCATTGTGGTTAGACAATTACATACTTTATGAAGTGTTCCCCTGATATCTGCATTACCCAACTGGCTCCATACATAGTTATTACAATATTATTGACTATATTTCCTATGCTTTACTTGATATCCTCATGATTATTTTGTAATAGCCGGAGCAATCTTGAGAAAGAAGGACACAAATTTGGAGGAATCATGCTGCCTGATATCAAAATACCCTCCAAGGCCATAGTAATCAAAACAGCAAGGTACTGGTATAAAAATGGACATATAGATCAACGGAACAGAATAGAGAGCCCAGAATTGAACCCATGTCTATATGGTCAATTAATATTTGACAAAGGAGGCAAGAACATACAATGGGGTAAATACAGTCTATTCACTAAATGGTGTTGGGAAAATTAGATACATGCAAAAAAAAAGAAACTAGACTATCTTCTTACACCATATACAATAAAAAACTCAAAATGGATTAATAACTTAAATGTAACACTAGATGCTATAAAAATCCTAGAAAAAAACATTGGGAATAAAACCTCAGACATTTCTCTTAGGAATATATTTTTCTAATATAGCTCTTTGGCAAAGAAAAACAAAAGAGAAAATAAATAGGATTATATCAAACTAAAAAGTTTTTGCACATCAAAGGAAGCCATCAATAAAATGAAAAGATAACCCACCGAATGGTAGAACATACCAATGACACATCTGATAGGGGGTTAATATGAAATAAAAAGCTGTGATACATTTACATAATGGAATACTACTTCACTGTAAAAAAGGATGTTACCTTTTGCAGCAGCATAGATGAACATGGAGAGCATTATGATAAGTGAAATAAACCAGTCATAGAAAGATAAGTGCCATATGGTTACATTTATATATGGAATCTAATGAACCAAATAAACCACAGGTGGCAAACACAAGACCTAAGGGCCGACTCCACCTTGTTTTATCCGGCCCGGCAGCTTGTTTCTACCTGGCGGCAGCACTGAGTTCTCACATCACTATTAAGGAGTAGTTACATTTATACAGTCCTAAAATTACATTTGGCCCTTTGAAGGCAACCACGAGGCTGATGTGGTCCCCAGTGAAAATGAGTTTGACACCCTGAAATAAACTAATAAGCAAAATAGAGAAAGATTCATAGATAGAAAGCAGGCTGATGCTGTTGGGAGGGGTTTGGGGGACTAGGTGGGGATGGAGGGATTGAGCAAAAAAGAAAAAACTCATGGACATGGACAACAGTGTGGTGATTGCTGGGAGGAGGGGGAGGGGTGGAGGGGGAGGGTATAGGAAGGATTAATGGTGGTGGACAGATACTTGACTTAGAATGGTAAACACAAAATACAGTGTACAGATGATGTGTTATAGAATTGTACACCTGAAATCTGTATAATTAGGTTAACCAGTGCCACCCCAATAAATTTAATAAAAATAAAAAATATGTAAAGAACTTATAGTACTCAACACCAAAACCCAAACAATCCAAAACTAAAAATGGAGCTGCCTTTTGACCCAGCAATCCCACTACTTGGATTATACCCTAAGGATCCTGAAACACCAATTCAAAAGAACCCATGCACCCCAATATTCACAGCAGCACAATTACAATAACCAAGTGCTGGAAGCAACCTAAGTGCCCATCAGCAAATGTGTGGATCAAAAAACAGTGCTACATTTACATGATGGTATACTATGCAACAGAAAAAAGAAGGAACTTCCACCCTTCGTGACAGCACAGATGGCACTGGAGAGCATTATGCTAAGTGAAATAGGTCAAGTGGTAAAAGACAAACACCATACGATCTCACCTATAAATGGAACCTAATCAACAAAATGAACAAACAAGCAAAATATAACCAGAGACATTGAAATGAAGAACAATCTGAGAGTAACCAAAGAGGAGGGTGAAGAAGGATAATAGAGGATAATAGGGGAAGAGCCATCAAGGAACATGTATAAAAGACACATGGACAAATCCAAATGGGGTAGGTTCGAGGTTGAGAGGTGGGGATGGGTGGGGCAGGAGGGTGTGGTGGGGTGAAAATTGAGACAACTCTACTTGAACAACATTAAAAAGGAAAAGAAAAAGAAAATCAGATCTGGGTCTGCCCAATCCATTAGATCCCACTAAATGAAAAGTCAAAATAAAAATTAAAGAAAATAAAAAGCAATACATAAATAAATAATAATAAATGGACGATGGATTTACTACCTTTTTTTACTGCCTCTTACCCACTGCTGGTGCTCAGTTTCCTCTTTAAGAAGCCTGAACTCAGTGGTTCATTATCATAATTGTTGTTTTCATAAGCCTTTGAATCCCTTGCCCCCCCCTTTTTTTTTTTTACCATTCTGACCTAGAAGAACCCAACCCTGGTTAAATCCAATCCTTCCACTAATGTGCATATGTACCCACATGGCTGAATGAGGCTAAAGGAAACCTCACAATGTTTATAACTGGTGTTCCTTTAAATCCATGATCATTACCCTCAAGTGGACCCTTGGGTTTCCTTGCAGTCCTACCAAATTTCTCTAGTTCTTCTTCCTGAAATTGCTTGGGTCCAGATCACCACATTGCTAAATTCATTGATGTGTTCTCATACCCCGTATTACTTGACTTAACAAATTAACACAGTTCATTAGCACTCTTTTCTCCTAGAAATACTTTCTTGACTTGCCCCCAAGCCCCCCTCTCTATGTTGGTTCTCTCCATACCACAATAGCTACTCCTTCTCTGGTACCTCCTCCTGTTCTCTTAACATCGAAGTACCTCAGTGCTCAATTCCAGAATATCTTCTCTTCCCTTTATCTGCATTCATTCCCTTGATGATCCCATCTAGTCTATTAGATTTATTTACATTGCAGTGGTGGCAAAGATGTTGCTCATCAAATAGTCCTGTTCTCTTCTACTTTCCATACTGTTAGGTTGCCCAGTGTGTGTAGTTCTTGTTAAGAGGCATATAAACACACTCAGGGACAATTAAGAGCAACTACTAGCATCTGAGGTGGTGTAGTTGCTAGACAAAAGCAGCTTTGAAATCTAAGTTATCTTTGGAAGAAAGCCACTAAGGAGAGCAGCGTGTCACCACTGGTTTGTGACAAGAACAAAAAAAAATATACCTTAGTTATGTTGAACAATTGAGACTTTGAGGTTTGTTACGACAGCATATTTGAGTCTATACTGACTAAGACATCACATGCACATCTCCAAGCTAGCCATTTCCTTTGAGCTCCAGACAACCACAGACAGCTGTGTACTCCATTTCTCCATTTAGATGTCTAATAGACATCTTAAAACCAGAATTCCTGATGCTTCCCAAGCCAGCTCCTCAAAAAGTTTTCTCCATATGAATAAATGACAATGCCATCTTTCTAGTTGCTTAGTACAGAAACTTTGGAGTCATCTTTGACTTCTTTCTTTCAGTCACACCCCATATCCAATCCATCAGCAATTCCTATTAGCTCTAACTTTAGAACATATCCAGAATCCTCCTACTTTTCCCAGTCTCCACAACTGCCCCTCTGGTTCAAGTCATCATCCTCCTTTTTCTGAATTATCATGACAGTCTCCTAGATGGCCTTCTTGCTTCCACCCTTGCCCCACTGCAGTTCACATAGCACCTAAAGTGATCCATTTTGAAAAGTAAATCAGTAAATGTCATTCCTATGTTCAAAACAATTCAAAGTTTTTCCAAAGTCAAATTTCTTATAGTGGTCTATAAAAATCTTATATGGCCTGGCCCCTGCTTCATCTCTGACTTCATCATCAACCCTAATCCCCTTACACTCCATTGCAGCACTCTGGCCTCTTTTCTGCACAGCCAAAACATCAAGTATGTTTTCTTATTTAGTGCCTCTGATCTTAGTTTTTCCTTTCCTGGAACACCCTTTCCCCAGATTACTACAGAGCTTGATCACTCACATATGTTCTCAGACTTTCTGTGCATAACAATCACCTGAAGGCCTTATTAAAACACAGATTTCTGGGCCCCATTCTAAGTTTGTGAATGAGGAGCAATTATTTGCATTTTAAACAAGTTTTCAGGGCATCATCAAGCCCAAGTTCTGTTGCTTTGAGAGGCACTATTCTGTGCTCAGAAGTCACCTTATGAGCAAAGCCTTCCCTGACTACCCTAATAAAATAACAATCTGACCCCAACATTTTTGTATGCCCCTTAACTTGCTATACTTTCCTCCATAACACATGTAATCTAACAATTACACATGCAATGTTTTGTTTACTGTGTGTCTTTCTGGATTATAAATGCCATGAGAGGAGGGATTTGGTTTCATTTGTGGCTCTATGATGTAGCCTCTATCCCCTATGTGTAGTACAGTGCCTGGCACATAGTAGGTGCTTAATAAATATTTGTTGAGTGGATGGTCAAAATAAAATGTACAGCAAGCTTTTTGTGACCCAAGATTCTGGAGAAATTACTCACAAGGATAGCTCACATTTGCCAACCATTCAATCACTGCAGCTAAGCTGCTCTTATATTTCATCTCCAGCTTCCTGGATTACCTATTGTATAATTGTCACCCCTGCTACTGCTCATGCCAGAAAGTACTGGCAATGTGTGGAAAAGCACACTAGTTTGTAGAAGGGACACTGTGATTTAACTCTACTTCAGGAAACCAAAGGGAGAGAGAGAATCTTAAGTGGAGCTCATCTAACACTGGTAATCAATTGTTCTGAGAACAGTTATTTCACACCCCTTTACTGATGATCTGCTTGTGCAAGGGAAACGGAGAATACAAAAGTCTTATTTCCAGTCTGATGGCATAACCATATAGATGGAGTCAAATATGGCTGTGTACCATTAACAAAGAGAAGAGAGTAAGATCTGCTGCCTAAAATTGCTGAGAGGGAAAGATTGGACAGGTTGGCAGGGGTGGGAGGTGGTTCTTCACCAAGAGTATGGTGACTGAACTGGGTTTTGACAAACGAATAGAAATTAGGTTTGTGGTATTGTGGGAAATGGCAAAAAGGGGTAGAAAAGGGATGTAATACAAAAGAACCAGCATGAGCAAAAGGAGAGTTGTGTACAATACTGGTGATATTGAAAATGTTTAACAATCAGGTATACACAGACATCAACAAATCCAAATGTTATCCTAACCAAGTAGAGTGGACATCATCCATAAACAAACTGACATGACTACATTATTTCATACAAACTTCATTATCAGCTCCAAAGAAAGACTAGGGTATTGGTGTTACAGAAATTCTGAGTAGTATGGCATGGCTGATATTAATGTAATAATAACAGCTGCAACTGAGTGCTTACTATGAGCCAGGCACTGTGCTTTGCATGCTTCATCTCATAGAATACTCCAGTCAACCCCTATACAGTAAATACTATTGCCATCCAAATTTTACAGATTGAAGATTGGGTATCAAAGATATTAAGTCATTGGCCAAAGATCACACAACTCAGGAATATTAGAGCTGGGATTTAAGCCTATACAGGCTGACTCCGGAGCTTATATGCTTTACTAAGGTACATTGCCTCAGGTAAGGGCTAGAAGGTAGTTGGCTTCTAACACTGTGGGGATATAGAAAGAGGTAAAATACCTTGACATTTCCATTATAGACATTATTTTTTGTTTGAAGAAACAAGACTCTCAGCCATGCAACCTAAGAAACATTGCAAGGACTATCCTACAGGAACATAGGACATTTTCCCAGTGAGTACGACATATAATGTGTGCTGTGTCTTTTCACTGAGCTGAAGTGATCATGGAAGAAATGGAAGTTGAGTTTGACCTTGAGAAATATGGAATAGTATAAAGAACATGGAAGTAAGGTTAGAGGTGCTAGGGTCTACTATCTAGCAGTGTGACCTAGGCCAGAAAAATTTCCTTCAGAGTTCTCATCTGTAAAATGGATGATTTGGATTATACTAGTGGTTCTCTTCAGATGTACCCTAACCCCATGAGGTATTTTGGAAGTTGTGAGAGTGTTTTTGTTTGTCAAAACGACTGGGTGAGGCTTTGAGGTAGGGGCCAGGAATGATAGGTGTTCTGTACACTATGAAGAATTGTCCTGCATCCTGCCCTACACTTGGAAGACCTCTGGGCATTCATGAAGTTGAAAAGTGTTTATCTGATCCTATAACGTAACCACATTTTACATATTGAAATATATTTTTCATGGCTTTATTACTATTGATTAAAATTATCCTATAAATAAAGAAAAGATTGAACTATTTTTTCAGAACTTTACCATGAGTTATTCTCCATTTCAGAGAATCACCACACTAAAAGCAACTCCATCCATAGTATTTGAGCCACCAATAAAGTTTTCCCACTCTCATTCTGTTTCAGCAGGCTGTTCCATTCATGGTGATTCTGCATTGAGCTGCTAGCCTCTGACAATTTCATTATATCTTCTAATATAACCATATCTAATCATTTATATATTAAAATATGTATTGTTTCATTATAAATTACTTTTATTTTTTCTTTGCAATACAATTATGGCACAATATGTATGTTTTAAATTATCACTTACATCTTTATTATGTTGTTATGCATTTCTTTTCAGGATAGCAAGAATGAATAATAATTACTTATAGTAAAAATGATGTTCTGGTTTGATAAAGAACCACTGTATTATTGGCCCTGGCTGGGTAGTTCAGTTGGTTAGAGCATCATCCGAAAACATCAGGTTCGATCCCTGGTCAGGGCACGTACAAGAAGCAACCAATGAATGCATATGTGTAAGTGGAACGACAAATCAATGTTTCTCTCTATCTCTCAAATCTATCAGTCAATCAATCAATTGAAAGAACCACTGTATTAGACAATCTCTCAGGGCTTTTCCAATTCTAAATTTTTGTGGGTATAACAAGGAGAGGTTGGACTTTGAGAGAAGGAAGGAGAGCATCCAAGTGTGGGAATGACATCAGTGATATGGCCTGATTAAGCAGTGTTTGGAGTGACCCCAGACAAACCAGGTTAGGGCAGAGATTCCTCAGGGCCTGGTCTTGTAATGTTCCCTGGAAGCCACTCCTTTTATGCCTTCCCCCTCAACTGTAATTGAAGACTCCTGGGGGTACTGCCAGAGCTAGCATTACAGGAAATTGCTTGTGGCCAGAAGTTTCTCTGGTTACTTTCCTCAGTGACAGAGAACAGCGATGGCTTCCTGTCTGTTAGATGGATGCCTTTGCCCTTTTTTTTTCCTGCCAAGTTCCCAGGAAACCATAACTTTGGGTAAGAACCCAAAAGAACATTTTTGTTCAGCTCCTGTTAGTGAGAGTTTTTCCCGTGCCTTACTCAGCTCTCTTACCTCAGGCCTTCTTGCTCTGTGCTAGAGATATGGAAACTTTTGGTTCACAGTGGTCAGAGTTGTGCAGCACTCAAAAGTCATTGTTTGTAAGGAGGCCGTAGCTCCAAACAGATACAACTTCAACTTTGGCAATGCCTGTTCAGTCCTTTCTGTTTGAAAGGAATGACTTTTATCATTTAGTAACATATTGCTTCTTTCTTCTTTCTAATTATATGTACTCATTGAAGACTGTTTGGAAAGTACAGAAATATTTGGAAAAACAAATAGAAATTATCCATTATCTGAAGAAATATAGTACTCAACATTAGACAAAATGACGACACAGGTGAAGATTAAATTCAGTGATACTCTGTCTCTCTTCTCTGCCAGCCCCTAGTTTTCTCCTCCCACAGTACTTCTTGATCTCAAGCTTATGAAAACTTGCCTGTCTTATATCCCATAAAATGGGAGGAAAACTGCAAAGTGTACCATAGCACTTACCATACCAAAGCCACATAAGAGAGAGAAAATATCTCATATCAGGAAGGTGTTTGGGATCTAAAATAGCAATATTTTGTCATAGCTCTGCCAGCACTACCTTATTACTGAGGTGTTGTGGTGATAAAGTGTTGTGGGAATGTCTAAAGAGATAAGAGACCATCTGAGAAATTCCCTGTACATTAGGGAAAGGCTCACAGTACAAAGAGGTAAGAGTGATTAAGTATGAGGCTGGTTCATAAATATGCCTTCCTCTTTTGTAAAAACAAAACAAAACAAAAACAAAAAAAACCTGCCAACATTAAAAAAAAAAGTTAGATGATACTAAATCCATCCCAGAGATAAAGTTCTTATTACAGGTAATAGTTAGAATTTATGGTTTTTTTTCCAAGGTGTATAGGGTCACAATGGCAGTTTCCTCATTTTTTAGTTTTCACATTAAGGGTCTGGTAGACAAAGGACTTAGAAAACACTAAAGCATAAGGGTCAAAGTCAAGACTTTGGAGTTTGTCAGCCCTGGGTTCAACCAGCTCCTTTCACGTGGTCATCAAATATTCCTTATGTGCCATCCACTGTTTTAGACATTGGGGATACAATGTTGGACAACACAGATAAGGTCCCTTCTAACATGGAGCTTAGATTCTAGTGGAGGGAGACAGAATGTTTAATGTGGGAAAGATAACCTAGTGATATGATTGGAAGTAATGGGGGGCTACCTCAGGTTGAGTGGTCACGATTGAAGTAAGACATGCACAAAGCCATCAATAAAAAAATATCTAAGGGAAGAATATTTCAGATAAAAGTAACAGCTAGGACAAAAGCTCTGAGGTAGAAACAAGTTTAAGTTTTTAGATAATAGAATGAATGCCGTTGTGATTGAAGCAGAGCAAACACAGGAGAGAATGAGGAGATGAGATTGGAGAGGGTCAGCATGGGTCAGGTCATGCAGGGGTCTTGTAGAAATTCAGCTCCTCCTCCTCTTCATCATCATCAACAAGCAGAGAAGACAAAAAGAAGTTGGAGAGTTTGAGGATACTATGCAATATCACCCGAGGAATTTGGATCTGAATAACTGGGCACAGTGGTGTCACTGTAAGGTTTGAATGGAATGTTAACAGTGCAGCCTCAGGGGAACAATTCTGAGAGCAGAGTACAGGGTGCCCATTTTCATCTATCATTACATTTCTAGCACTTGAATTTTCTCAAGTTCTCTGTTACATCTACTGCTTTCTCAATGAGGGCAAATACATAAGTCTAGTGGGGCACAGGAATATGTCAAGGGTCTACTTTGAGCCCCATGTAAAGAAAGTCTCTTGTATTTTGTGACCAGAATTTCTACCAGTAAGGGGGCATCTCAGCCATACACCCACTACCAAAATGGCTATTTAGTGAGGTATAAAGCTTAAGATGACTTTTTGTATTGTGTGACTCATGACACCATCAAGTGAGATGATTAAAGACACTCTAAATTTACTTGGTTAGGAGAAGTGTGGCTAAAGGTTAAGTTTCTTGGGGCAACATTCCTTCTGGGTTCACATGGTTTACTAACTTCCTTTTATTTTTTTAATAAAAAGGGAGAGAAGAAATCCTATGGAAAGCCATGTGGAAGCCAAGACTGAAGTGGGGTCTGTAAATGCTTTTCTGAGGAAGGAGTGAGAGTAGGTTGCTTCTTTCATCATTGAAAGATAAATAGTAACAGGAGCAGTTATCTGAAGTATGTGTGTTTTTTAAGAATTAAACTGCTTAGAATTTCCTCTTATTACCTCATGGAATAAGCAAAGTAATGAGGACCAGCTGGAAGGAGCTTTGCTGACTAATAGGCAGAACTAAATTGGTCAAAATTTCTGAGGGACCAGGAAGAGGTTTCCTTCATTGACTTAATGCCAAGGTTTTCTCAAGATTTTATTTGGAGTATTTACAAAAGCCAGTTAGATTGTGCAAAACCAAATGTTCGTAGATATATATATATATAATTGTTATAGCTCATTTATACACAGGTGGTTCTTGCCTATTACTCTGGGGATCAAGTGGTCCAATTGCTATCTACAAAGTAGGGATAGAACTCATCCAATATCAAGAGTATAAGGTATCCATAAAGTCAAAAAATATAGGTGAGTATCTATAAAGAGTCATTTATAGATATTTATATTAAAACATAGAATATGTGAAAATATTATGTGATAATATTCAATGTAGTATCCCCTATTAACAATGCACAGTTCAAACTGTGCAAATTGCAATGAATACAGTGCATTCATGCAGCGTTTCCTTCAATCCTTGTTTATGAATATGAGATGTATTACCCCAGATGATTTATATCTCTGATTTTCACTGAATAAACCTGCATCTTTAGTATAACTCAGAAAAGTATTCAAAGGGACTCAACCTGTAAAATAAATAAATAAATAAATAAATAAATAAATATTTCCAGAATTTATGGCCATACTGTAGAATTGAGATTTTCTGACTTCCAGCATTGTATTTACACTTCCATACCACTCAAACAAGCCTAAGCCTAATGTCAAAGGAAGGTAGCATAAACAGGTCAACAAAATTCTAAAAAACATGGCCAACAGGGAACAGAGTGACTGTTCTACCTTCTCTTTCATTATCTTCCATTTGCAGTAAAAGTGAAATGCCAGAATTTAGAGAAGAGAATAAAAAGCCATCTCCCTATCTAAAAGAACCAGACCCATTTTACATTAAAGTCATACATTTAGAGAATCACAAATACCAGAAAAGGAAGGTATCTTAGTGAGCTTCTAGTCTTATCCACTGATTGTACAGATATTCTGAAAAGGAAAATGGCTTCCCAGTATCACACAGCAAATTGATGACAACTTTGAGTTATAACCTGGGTCCTTTGATTTCTTCCCTATTTACTTTGCCCACCGCTGTCTACCAGGTAAATCATGTTCACTATAGCCACCAAGATCCATGCCCTTGCCTCTGATCAACAGATTATTTCAAAATAAAAGGTATATAAAAAAAGAAAAAAATGATTTTATTATGACCTATCCTCTTAGAAAGGAGTTTGGAAGGGCAGAACAATCTGACAGAAGACAGCAAGAGCTAGAACTCTTTTCTTCCTCAGAGCTTCTAGGTTTAGCCTCTTAGAAATGATGTCAGCTAAGATGCAACTGAGCACCATCTCACTGTGATATGATACTTTGAAAATCACTTGGTCAAAGGATGCTTTTCTTTCAGATTCTAAGCTGTTATATATTCACTGAGATACACACTTTCCAACTGTATGACTGTGAGTAGTAATTTAACTTCTCTTTGCTTCATTCCCCCTATATATAAAACATGAATGATAATAGTGCCTCCTTCATAAGATTTTACTGAGCATTACATAAGACCATTCTTATGAAGTGATTAGCACATATCTGACCTGCAATAAATTCTAGATGTTATTATTATGTTCAGGCATTATATGTTTTTATACATTTACATTTTTTGTGGACCTCTGTAGTAAGTTTTGGTTTTTATTTTTTACAACTTTTAAATTATTTATTATATGTACAGTGTCCCCAATTCAGAAGTGTACAGCACAAATAATTTTTACAAAGATAACATACCCATGTAATCAACAACCATATCAAAATATAGACCATTATCATCACCCTAGAATTCTCCCATATTTCCCTTCCCAGGTATTACCCACCACAATTAACTCCATTTGTTTTTTTTTTTTCTATTCAGTTTCAGAGCTCCTTCCTCCTCCATCTGTCCTAATTTAATATAATTTAGGGAATTTATGAAATATTAACATGGTTCAAAAGTCAAAACCATATATTAGTAATATTGTTCCTCCAATACCTAATTTAAAGTAACATGTCCATTTATTTTTAAATAAGAATCACATGGTACTTTTGTCAGAAAATTGAATTACATGGATGGTAATTTCTGAAGCATTCACAGTTCTTTTAATTAAGTTCAACCAATATTAAGTGACCACATATTAACACAATAATTACAATAGTGAAGAGAAAGCTGAACCAAAGACCTTTCTTCAGAGGTTCCAAGGCCAATTAGAGAAATATTTCTTTAGACCTAGAATTCTGCCTGAATGCACACTCTGAATATAATAGTAGAAGTACAAAGCTCTGCATGTAAAATTACCATTCACAATAGCAACAACAAAGAAAACCTGTAACATATTTTTGTTGGTAATTCACCTAACAAAAAGTATATTGAACATTTTACAAATAATTTTTTTTAATTCTAATAGACATAAAAGTTCTAAATAAGTAGTGGGATGCACCATGTTGGCAGTTAGGATGACTTATCATTGTAAAGATGTCAATTTTTCCCAAGTCTATCAATTCAATGTCATTCCAATAAAAATAACAGCAGAGTATTATAAGGAACTTTAAACATTTATTTAAAAATTATGATAAGAATAAATGTCTATGAATATCTAAGTCAGTTTTGTAAAAGAACAAATGAGAGACTTGCCCTTCTATAGTGTGAGACATCGTCATCTTCATCTGTAGTACTAGCACAGTAAAAGGCAAATAAACCAAAGAAATGGAATTTAGAGCTCAGCAAATCTCAGCAAAAGAAGGATGGATTGTTTGGTATTGGAAAGAGTAGATCACCGTGTGACAGAGCTTCCCAATTAGTCTGTCACACTGCAAGTCACAAATGAATTATAGGAATGTGGAACTGTTGATCCCCTTGACTCTGTGTGGCCAGTAGAGGCCATATCTTCCAAGTTTGTGACTTCCAACTCTGGTCTTGAGCAGCCCCATCAGTTTACCACAATATGCTGAGAACATATTATCATATACTGTCTGTGTCACAACATGGAAAGGTTGAGAAGCACTGCTATACAGAGAAAAATAAAGTTGGATTGCTACCACAAATAACATATGAAGATGACCTGTAGGTAGATTAAAAGCCTAAATGTGAAAGGTAAAACTATAAATGTAGAAGAATTTCTTTATAATTTGAAATGGTATAGGGCTTCATAAATAAGACCCCAAAGTACAAAACATAAGGAAAAAATGTCATGAAGTTTACTACATAAAACTAAGAGTTTCAGCCCTGGCTGGTGTAGCTCAGTGGATTGAGCGCGGGCTGCGAACCAGGCATCGCAGGTTCGATTCCCAGTCAGGGCACATGCCTAGGTTGCAGGCCATGTCTCCCAGCAACCGCACAATGATGTTTCTCTCTCTCTCTTTCTCCCTCCCTTCCCTCTCTAAAAATAAATAAATAAAATCTTTAAAAAAACCCAAAAAACTAAGAGTTTCAATTCAATGAAGGACACCATGGGCAAAGTTAACAGACAGATGATAGAAGATATTTGCCATGTCTAAAAACAACAATGCACTGATATCTAGCATGTCCACAGAACTGTGGTAAATTACCAAGAAAGGGCCGAAAATACAATAGAAAAAAATGGACAAGGTATATTCACAGAATGGAAAACTCACTGAAGCAGAAATTGGCTTGGCTTATAAGCATATGAAGAGATGACCAATCTTACTAGTGTTCAGAGAAATAGAAATTAAAACAATGGTGACATACCCAGTTATACTAACCAAATGGACACAAATTAAAAAAATCAGATAATATCAATGTTTATGAACATGTATGGGAAAAGGAACGCCCAGGTATTACTGGTGGGAGTATAAATTGGGGATAGCTCTTTGAAGGGCGATATGGTAGCATTTATTGACAGTAACTGTGTATATATTCCTACAACCTAACAGTCTCACTCCTGAGTAAGTATTCTGGCAAACTTCTCCATGGTTCTAAAATGGGCTGTCTATGAGGATATTTATCACAGAATCATTTGTATAAGGGATTGGAAGCAAACTACATTGTCCACCAGTGAAAAAACATACATTTAACGTGGTAAATGCATACTATGCATACCAACAAGGATTAGAAGCAGTAAAGTAGTTGTGCAAATGCCAATATAGATCTTGAAAATGTTCTCTTGAAAAAATAAGAAATAGAATGAAATCAATAACTCAATAATATTTATCAATTTAAATACACATTTACACATGAATAACCAGATATAAATATGAATATGGATGGAGATTGTATATAGATGATATAGATGGATGATATTGATTATATATAGATATACATATACATATAGATACAGACATATATCCTGAACTTACACCCTTACATCAAATACTTTAGAGAAGTTTCTTGTGAAAAGACAAGAATGAGAATAGAGATTTGGATAAATGAAAATAATAAAGATAAAAGGAGGGGCATTATATGGACTAACGGTGATATTTTGCCATGAACTGAGGGGTTATAATTATTCAGTAATTCAGCACTCTTTACAGTTGAATTCCACAGCAAATAAGAAAATTTGTGTTATAATAAGGGATACATTAATTCCAAACAGGGAAATCTGAGAAGTCTTTGGAAGAAGTCAGATTTGAGCTGAACTTTGAAGGATGGACAGAGCCTTGGTAGAGCATTCTGAAAGAGAAGATTAATTTTGTCAAGGAAACCACTTGGTTGAAAGCCAGCTGAGGAGAGAGTGCAGGATGAATTTAAGTATCAACAAGGAGTCCATTATGCCTGGAGACTAGAGCTGGTAGGGGTGTTTAGTGAAAAATAAGCCTGAAAACGTAGTGGGAGCTGAACAGTGAAGTACTTTCAATGCCTGGTTAAGTATGGGTTTTATTTCAACAGTAGTAGGAATCGATTTACAGTTTTGGGCAGAGGAGCACAAGGATCAGATATAGGAAGATTACTGTCCAGTAATCTATCCAGAGAGTAATCTCTTCCAGAGAGTATTAGATAGATTGCAGCAGTTTAACTGGACAGAGAGATAACTTCTAGAGGCTGTTATCACTATGCAGGTGACAGACAATAAGGGACTGAGCTAAATTCTGGTTATTGGTCCTTAAGGGGACCAATAAGAGTGCGGTGGATATGTATTTGGGAAATTGACAGAACCTGAAAAATAAGTTACAGTGGTGTCTCATCCTCATAGATGAGGTGTTAGAAACTGTAGGAGGTGGATTAAATTACTAAGAGAGGAGCAAGACCCTTTGGGCAGAATGGAAGGGGCTAGTGAAGGGGAATGTAAGAGGATAAAAGACTGAACAACCCATAGTACAGTGCAATGAAAGCCAAAGAGAGGGTTTAAGAAGGGGGTAAAAAGTGTTCACCTATGGCAAATGTCATAAAGAAGGTCTGTGAGATTAGAAATTAGCAGAGGTCACTTGTAATGTTCTGGAGAGTACTTTCAATAGAGAGGAGTTTGTAGGCGCTGATTGCCAGGAGTTGGGGAGAATGGTAGGAGACAAAGTGGAGGCAGTAAGTTTTGGCTAGTCTATCAAAAGGTTTGTTCTAGGTGGGTGATGGAGAGCTATAGTAGAGGGAAAAGTAGTCAGGTGGTCAGAGGAAATTTTTTTTTTCTTTTAATTTTTAGTGTCTGGCGGAACAGAGCATGTTTTAAAGACCAAAAGGAAAGCAACCAGTGCAGAAAATGTAAGGGAGAGGGTTGAGAGTTACTGGAATGGTGTCCTAAGAGTTAGGAGGATCCATCTGAACCCCAGAGAAGCCTACCTGGCAATGCTCATTGAAAGCTAGCCTTGCTGTGCCTTGATTTACTACATTGTTCCCCTGATCATGCTCATTTGCCTTGCTTTTGGGAGAAATCCACTCTCCCAGATTTAGTTACTAAAGCTTCCCTCCCCACATACACTCCTTCCCTTTTTCTTCTAGGTTCCAGAGACTGGTTGAAACTATACTAACAAAGAAACCTCTGTTTGTCTGTCAGCAAGTCAAGAGAAATAATTAACTGCTAGGTTCTCAGGCCAAAAGACCAAAAGTACTCAAAGCCTTGAAGGAGAAAGTACTCGAAAGTTTGTTTTTTTTTTACCACACTTCTTTAGAGGACAATTGTTGCTACCTGTGGCTATGGAAGGCTTCATTGGGGACTTTATAGAATTCTCTGTTAAATTTTTCTGAAAGATTGCCAACAACAGATCTAGAAGCATTTAAAATCCTCATAAAACCAGAGAATAAAAAAAGTGGTGATGGATGGAAAAATACAGGGTGTGTGAGGCTTTCTGCCTAGTTAACCTCCCAAACCCAGTCCCTGAACTGGCCATCTCCCTTTTCATGTCTTTCTCCCTGAGGTCTTAGGGTTTGGTTCATTTAGCTTCCTTTTCCAGCTACCACACCCTCCTTCTGCAACTTCTCACCTAGATTCCTCAGAATAGTGTCCTGATTTATCCTAGTTCTGCTTTCTCTGGGATACAGATAATTGTTTAAGTGGATTAAGTGCTTTCCTTGTTACTATCTCTAAGGAAAAAGTTGGGCAGAGTGAGACATAACAAAAATATAAATGACACTATGGAAGTGGGGAAGGCAAAGAGAACCAAAGACTGAAAAATAGGAGTCTTCAGTGAGCTATGAACATGTGAGCTAACTGCTTCCCTTCCTACAAATGCCATTGACTCTGCCCTGGGAATTGGCACCATTATCTCTGCATCAGCCTAACACATCTTTTATTTTTCTATTTATTTTTTAAAATTTTTATTGTATTTTTCCATTACCATTTAGTCCCCTTATACCCCTGTCCCCCCTCAATCACCACCCTGTTCTCTGTGTCCATGAGTCCTTTGTTGTTTTTGTCCAATTCCTCTAACATTGCCCCCTTAGCTGTCAACCTGAACTCAATCTATGAGTTTTTGTCTAATTTGCTTATTAATTCGGTTTGTTCATTAGATTCCACATATCAGTGAAATCATATGGTATCTGTCTTTCTCCTAATGGCTTATTTCACTTAACATAATGTTCTCCAGCTCCATCCATACTGTCGTGAAGGGTAAAATTTTCTTATTTTTTATGGCTGAGTAGGATTCCATTGGTTAAATGCCCCATAGTTATTTTATCCACTAGTGTATTGATGGACACTTGGGCCGTTTCCATATCTTGGTGATTGTAAATAATGCTGCAATGAACGTAGTGATGCTTATGTTCTTCCAAATTAGTGTTTTGGGTTCCTTCAGATATATTCCCAGAAGTGGAATCACTGGGTCAAAAGGCAGATCCATTTTAACTTTTTGAATTATCTCCATACTGCTTTCCGCAGTGGCTGCACCAATCTGTATTCCCACCAACAGTGCAAAAGGGCTCCTCTTTCTCTACATACTTGCTGACACTTGTTGTTTTTGATTTACTGATGATAGCCATTCTGACAGGTGTGAAATAATATCTCATTGTGGTTTTAATTTGCATTTCTCTGATAATTAGTGACATTGAGCATCTTATCATATGTCTATGGGCCACCTGTATGTCCTCTTTGGAGAAGTGTCTATTCAGGTCCTTTGCCCTTTTTTTATTTTTTTTTTTTTGTGTTGAGTTTTATAAGTTCTTTATGAATTTTGGATATTTACCTCTTATTAGATATTTCAGCAAATATATTATCCCATTCTATGAGTTGTATTTTTATTTTATTGATGTTTTACTTTGCTGTGCAAAAACTTTTTAGTTTGATGTAGTCCCACTCATTTATTTTTTCTTTTGTTTCTCTTGCCTGGGGAGATGTATCCAATAAAATATTTCTACGAACAAAGTCTGAGATTTTGCTGCCTATGTCTTCTTCTCAGATTTTTATTGTTTTGAGTCTAACATTTAAGTCTTTCATCTTTTTAAATTTATCCTTGTGTGTGGTGTAAGAAGGTGGTCTAGTTTCATTTTTCTGCATGTATCTGTCCAATTTTCCCAACACCATCTATTTGAGAAACTATCTTTAGTCCATCCTAAGTGCTTGCTTCCTCTGTCGAATATTAATTGACTAAAATAGTGCACATTTGTTTTGGGGCTCTCTATTCTGTTCCATTGATCTATGTGTCTGTTTTTATGTCAGTACCATGCTGTTTTGATTACTATGGCCTTATAGTATAGTTTGATATTAGGTAGCATGATTCCTCCAACTTTGTTGTTTCTCAGGATCACTGTTGCTGTGTGAGGCTTTTTGTGGTTCCATACACATTAGTGAAATATTCGTTCTAGTTCTATGAAATAAGTCAGGGAAACTTGATAGTAATTGCATTGTATCTATAGACTGCTTTGGTAGTATGGACATTTTAATGATGTTAATTCTTTCTATCCATGAACACTGTATGTGCTTCCACTTATTTGTATCTTCTTTTATTTCTTTCTTCAGTGTCATGTAATATTCCAAGTACAGGTCTTTTACATCCTTGGTTAGATTTATTCCTAGGTATTTTATTCTTTTTGTAGCAATTGTGAATGGAATTATTTTCTAATTTATCTTTCTATTAGTTTGTTATTGGCATATGGAAATGCAACTGATTTCTGGACTTAATTTTGTATCCTGTTTCTTTGATGAATTAATTTATTACATCCAGCAGTTTCATGGTACAGTCTTTGGGGTTCTCTATGTCCAGTATCATGTTATCCACAAACAAACACAGTTTTACTTCTTCCTTTCCAATTGCAGTGTCTTTTATTTGTTCTCCTTGTCTGATTGCTGTGGCTAGGCTTCAAGTACTATGTTGAATAAGATAGATGAAAGCAGACATTCCTGTCTTGTTCACATCTTAAAGGGAATGCTTGGGTTTTGGGTTTTTGGTTGGGTTTTTTTGTTTGTTTGTTTGGTTTTTGCCCCATTGAATTTTGCCCCATGGGTTTGTCATACATGGTCTTTATTATGGTCAGGTATGTTCCTTCTATTCCAAGATAGCTGAGAGTTTTTTTAATCATAAATTGGTGCCAGATTTTATCAAATGCTTTTTCTGCATCTATTGATATGATCACGTGGATTTTTTCCTTCATTTTGTTTATTTGGTGAATCACATTTATTGATTTGCAAATGTTGTACCAAACTTGTATTCCTGGAAAATCCCACTTGATCATGATATATGATATTTTTGATATTTTTGATGCATTACTGTATTTAATTTGTTAGTATATTGTTGAGGATTTTAACACCCATGTTCATCAGGGATATTTAGTGGCATTTTATTGTT
>PVIA01011453.1:0-44346 GCA_004024845.1 Tonatia bakeri
GGGAGGACTTGAATGGGAGTAAGGGGGTGAAAACTGTACTTGAACATTCATTTAAATAAAAAAATATATATATATAACTAAAGACACTGAAGTTGAGAATAGGCTGACAGTGACTAGAGGAGAGAGGGGAGGGAATTTCAGGGGAAAAGGGGAAGAGTTTGCAGGAACAAATATAAAGGACACATGGACAATAACTACTGGGGGGTGGGCTGGGATGGGGGTAAAAGCAGAAAACTGTGCTTGAACAACAATTAAAACAAAAATGAAAGAAAAACAAAACAAAACCCCCAAACAGCATGGAACTGGCATAAAAACAGACAAATAGATCAATGGAAAAGAATAGAGAGGCAAGGAATAAACCCATCCGTTTATGATCAAGTACTATTTGACAAAGGAGGCAAAACATACAATAAGCTAAAGATAGTCTAGTCAATCAATGGTGTTGAGAAAACTGGACATATGAGTGGGAAATAGTGAAACTAGATCACCTTCTTACACCATAGAAAAGAATAAACTCAAAATGGATTAAAGACTTAAATGTTAGACCTGAAGCAATAAAAACCCTGCAAGAAAACAAGCAGTAAAATCTATGATATTTCTTGTAGCAATAGTTGTTTTGATATTCTCCTTGGGCAAGGAAAAAAATAAACAAATAGTACTACATTAAACTAAAAACTTTTGCACAGTAAAGAAAACTATCGACAAAACAAAAAGACAACCCACTGAATTGGAGAATGTATTTGCCAATGATTCATTTGATAAGGGGTTCATTTCCAACGTTTATAAAGAACTTACAAAACCCAGAACTAAAAAACCAAACTAACCTTTAAAAAATGGGAAAGTGAGTCCTGGCTAGGTAGCTCAGTTGTGTAGAGCATTGACCCAATATGCCAAGGTTGTGGGTTCAACACCTGGTCAGGGCACATACAAGTATCAATTAAAGAATGCATAAATAAGTAGAACAACAAGTTGATGTTTCTCTCTCTTTCTTTCTTCTCTCTCTCTCTAAAAATATTAATAAATAAAAAAGTGGCAAAGGACCTGAATGTATACTTCTCCAAAGAAGACCTACAATTTCATCCACGCTGTTGTGAAGGGTAGAAAGAATTATGCTTAGTGAAATAAGCCAGGCGGTGAAAGACAAATACTATATGATTTCACCTATAAGTGGGACCTAATCAACAAAACAAACAAGCAAGCAAAATATAACCAGAGATATTGAAAAAAGAACAGACTGACAGTAACCAGAGGGGAGGGTGGAGAGGGATAATTGAGAAAAATAGGGGAAGTGCCATCAAGGACCATGTATAAAAGACACATGGACAAAGGCAAAGGTGGGTAGGATCAATGGAGGGAGGTGGGACTGGGTGGGGTGGGGGGTATGGTTGGGAGAAAATGGAGACAACTGTACTTGAACAACAATAAAAATATAAATATGAAAAAGAGGACATGCAGATGGCCAAAAAACACAAAAAGATGCTGAATGTCACTAATCATTAGAGAAATGCAAATTAAAATCACAATGAGATACCACCTCACACCTGTTAGAATGGCTATCATCAATAAATTAACAAACCACAAGTGCTGGTGAGGATGTGGAGAAAGGGGAACCCTTTACACTGTTGGTGGGAATGCAGACTGGTGCAGCCACTTTCCAGTGGTTTAATTTTTAAAAAGTAAAAATGAAACTACCTTATAACCCAGAGGTTCCACTTCTGGGAATATATCCAATGAAACCTGAAACACTAATAAGAAAGCATTATATGAACCCTATATTTTATTGCATCATTATTTACAATAGCCGAGACTTGGAACTGCCCATTAGTAAGTAAGTGGATGAATACAGCTGTGGTACATTTACATGATGCAGTACTACTTGGCAATAAAAGAAAAGAAGGAAATTTTACCCTTTGTGACAGCATGGATAGACCTAGAGTGTATTTGTTAAGTGAAATAAATCAGTCAGAGAAAGACAAGTACCATATGATTTCACCTATCTATGGAATCTAATGAACAAAATACATTAACAAATAAAATAGAAACTGACTCATAGATATAAGGACAGACTGAAAGCTGTCAGAAGAGAGTGGTCTACCTAGGTTGTGTGAAAAACATGAATGGATTAGCCAAAAAACCAAAACACCCCAAACAAACCTAACCTAAGAACAATAGTATGTTGATTACCGGAGGGATTTGCAGGAGGTTGGAGAGTGTATGGCGGACGTAAATGGTGATAGTAAGAGACTCGACTTGGTATAGTGAACATACAATAAAATATACAGATCAGATATTATAGGATTGTGCACATGAAAGCTGTATAATTTTATTTACCAATGTCACCCCAATAAATTCAATAAACAAAAAATAAAAAATATTAAAAACCTACAAACATCAAAAAAAGAAATGTGTGCAATATTTTTTTAAAGCTAACTATGCTTATGACCCGGGCCTGTGAACTATATCATGAACCATAATCAAGGCAGATACTACCCTTCTCTCAGGGTCTCAGACCAGGTAGGAGCCCAAGTTGGATGGCTCCCTCATGCCAAGATGCAAAGCTCCCTCTTGTAATAAAAATATACCAACTTTATTTTTCCTTCAGATAAAACCAATTAGCTAATGCTCCCTAACTACCAAATGAATTTGGGGTGAACTATGTGTGATAAATGGTGCTGTCAAATGCTCTTAAAGACTAGTTACTGTTTCTCTTGAGAATGTGTCTATAATGGGCTGTAGTTGTTTGGGTACATGAAGGGTGAGATTTTTATAGATCTTTGCAATCTTTTAGCAGATCACCTGTGGTGCGCATCTCATTCTGAGTTAATGCTCATTCAATGATAAAATTGTTTTTTTCTCTTCTATCTTTGTGGAGAAGTTTTCTGGGTGAAGAGGAAATTTTATTTAGATTATTTTCATTAGTCTCTAGTCAGTATTTATTAACTTTCTACAGTATTCTCTTTTCCAAGCTATCCATGGCACTCATTCTGCATATATGACATTTTGAGGGGGTAAGGACGAGAAGGAATACTGGCAGAATATATTATTAGTCTTATAAAGACAAAATAGTCTAATTCATATATTTTGTTTCCAAGCTTATAAAGAGCAACTCTTAACTGTGAAGTGTTTTAGTCATGTAAAAGTAGAGAAGACAGTATCATGAATCCCTCTGTACCCATCTCTCAGCTTTAACAATTAAGATTTTTTTACAATCTGGTTTCACCTACATTTACGTTTGATTTTTTCCTGAGGTGTTTTAAAGCTAAATGTAGACATCCTACCTTTCATTTAACCTGGAAATACTTCAATATGTGTCTCTAACAGATTTCTTTTAAAAATATAACCATAATTATTCACAATAGCCAAAATATGGAATCAGCAGAAACATCCATCAGTAGATAAATGGATAAACAAATTGTGGTACATATGTCCAGGGCAATAATATTTAACCGTAACATAGTACAATGTGGATGAGCCTCGAAAACATTGTGCTAAATGGAAGAGGCTAGATACAAAAAGTCACACATTGTATGATTCCATTTATATAAAATACAGAATAGACAAATCCTAAGAGACAGAATGAAAATTGGTGGTTGCCATGGCCTGGGAAGGAGGAGGAATGGGAGGAAACTACTTTATGGGCAAGGGACTTTACTATGGAGTGCAACTGTTTTAGAACTAAGTGGAAGTGGTGGTCGGACTTTATGAATAGAAAATTTTAGTACCTCAGGATCTTTCATAGGACAATAATAAATAAAGAGTTGAATATTTAAAGTAATAACAAATTGTGAAAAGTTACAGTGTGAACAAACATTGTGCTGAGAGAGAAAATAATTGAGAAATTCTTTTAGATAGCAGTCAGAGAAGACCTGTCTGAGGCTGTGATATTTAAACTAAGGTCTAGAAGTTGAAGAGAGTGGCTTCCAGCAGAGTCAAGGGTTTTGAGGTGAGAAAGAGGCTGGCGTATTTGAGAGCCTGAGTAATGATGTAGGTAACTGATGTGTCAGTGCACTTTCCCTGTGTCTGCCTTACAATGTGCATGGATAAATGGGACTTAACTATACAGTTCATGAAAGAATGATGAGTCATTATCTACTCTTCCCTCAAATCATAATGGAATGAGATGTTTATGCAGATTGGGGCAAGGGTAAATACATTTTTATTTTTTTATTACCTTGTTTATTTTTAAGCTAAATAAGACAAAGAGGTAAGAAAAATGTTGATAATACTGGATATATACTACTATACTAGGTATGTATATATATGTGTGTGTGTGTGTGTGTATAATATATTCAATATATATCCAGGATATAATCCTAGGTATCTATTTAGTATATAACTTGGATAATACTAAGATAAAATAATGAAAGTTACTGAAGATAGAAGAGAGAAACTGCAAAGCCAGAATTCCATAGGAATCTAGGGTCAGAGAAGGACATGGAGGACTGTAGAGAGAGGAAGGGGGCAGCAGTGGGGAGGAAACCATTTTCTCTGGCGTGTGTTGCACAGAAATGGGCTGAGGGTCATCTTTGCCCCCTCCAGCCATGTGCCTCAAAACAAATCATTTTACTTCTGGATGCATCAGCTATAACATGGGAATTTTAATAATACTACTTATTCTACAGGGATTACATGACCTTTAATGAGATCATGATTAAAATGGGCTCAACAGGATGTGTGACACAAAGTAAACCGTTAAATGTTGACTTCTGCTGTGGATTTTGCATTTTTTTTGTTCCTCAGCTTTCTAGACCTTTTCAAGTTCATGTTTTGTTCCATGCTTTTATATCTTGAATTCACATTTTGACTTTCTACTTCCTGGGCTTTAAAAAATGCCTCTATAGATAATTTTTTTTTAAGTTTCTGAATGGCCCAGTTTTTTTCTTCAATCTCTCAGTACATTTGAAATAAATAAGAAGCTTCTCTGTTACTAGAATCTATGTTGTTGACTGTAGTCAGTATATTCACATTGGTCACTCAAACAGCTAAGTGGTAATTAAGTTCAACCATTATTAAAAATATCTAGTATTTTTTCTTTTTTTAAAGTATATTTTATTGATTATGTTATTGCAATTATCCAATTTCCTTTTCCCTTTTCTCCCCCCTCTGCCCTGTACCCCCACACCCTCCAACATTCCCCATCCCCCCTTAGTTCATGTCCAGGGGTTATACATATAAGTTCTTTGGCTTGTCTATTTCCTATACTATTTTTAACTTACCTCTGTCTATTTTATGCCCACCAGTTATGCTTCTTATTCCCTGTACATTCCCCTCCCCATTTTCACCCTCCCCATAGATAATCCTCCACATGATCTTCTTCATTTCTGTGATTCTGTTCCTGTTCTAGTTGTTTGCTTAGTTTTTTGTTTTTGTTTTAGGTTCAGTTGTTGGTAGTTATGAGTTTGTTGTCTTTTATTGTTCAAATTTTCTGATCTTCTATTTCTTAGATAAGTCCCTTTAACGCTTTATATAATAAGGGCCTGGTGATGATGAACTCCTTTAACTTGAGCTTATCTGGGAAGCACTTTATCTGCCCTTCCATTTTAAATGATAGCTTTGCTGGATAGAGTAATCTTGGATGTAGGTCCTTGCCTTTCGTGATGTTGAATACTTCTTTTCAGCCCCTTCTTGCCTGTAAGGTTTCTTTTGAGAAATCAGCTGACAGTCTTATGGGCACTCCTTTGTAGGTAACTCTCTCCTTATCTCTTGTTTCTTTTAAGATTCTCTCTTTATCTTTAACCTTGGGTAATCAAATTCTGATGTGCCTTGGTGTATGCTTCCTTGGGTCCAACTACTTTGGGATTCTGAACTCCCTGGACTTCCTGGAAGTTTATTTCCTTTGCCAGATTGAGGAAGTTCTCCACTATTTGTTCAAATAAATTTTCAATTTCTTGTTTTTCCTCTTCTCCTTCTGGAAGCCCAATGATTCATATGTTGGAATGCTTAAAGTTGTTCCAGAGATTCCAAATCTTCTCATTTAAAAAAAAATTCTTGTGTCTTTATTCTGTTCTGGTTGGATATTTATTTTTTCCTTTTATTCCAAATCGTTGATTTGAGTCCTGGTTTCCTTCCCTTCACCATTGGTTCCCTGTATGTTTTGCTTTATTTCACTTTGGGAAGCCTTCATGTCTTCCTTCATTTTGCGATCGAGCTCAATAATTTCTGTGAGCATGCTGATTACCAGTGTTTTGAAGTCTACATCAGGTGGGTTGTTTATCTCCTTGTTGCTTAGCTCTTTTTCTGGAATTTTGATATGTTCTTTCATTTGGGCCATATTTCTTTGTCTGGGTGCACCTGTTAAGTTGTAAGGGGGGTAGAGCCTTAGGTATTCACCAGGACGGGGCAACCCTGTTTGTGGCACTGTGGTGCTGTCTGTGGGGAAGGGGTCAGAGAGGGAACAATGCCACTTACTTGCTCACTCCAGCTCCACTTTCCAACTAACTCTCCTGTGAGACTGGGAGTTTCTCCTGTTTTCACAACCACCACAGTATTTCACTGTTAGAGGTTTTGAGTCTTTGGTTTCCCAGTGAGCCAGCCACTCCTTGCCCGTATGGTCCACTGCCTGGCTGTGGGTCCTCTCTGCCCACCTGGACGCCTGTATCTGTGTCCTCCTATTGGTCTGATAAATATTTCTTTAACTCCTTGGTTGTGGGAGTTCCATGCAGTTTGCTATTCTGGCAGTTCTGATTGTTTATTATTTTTAAATTGGTTGTTGTCCTTTTGGTTGTATGAGGAAGTGAAACATTTCTACCTACTTCTCCATCTTGGCCAGAACTCCAAAAATATCTCATTTCTGAATCATAATCTGAGATGCTCTGTGTGCAGAAACTCTGGCATAGTTAGAAGCATTTGTTAAGTACCAATTGTTAACAACATGTGGTATTAAATGCTTTTGAAGAAGTGGAGATGAATTAGATACAACTAATGTAAGGTTTAATATTTCTAACACTTTTCCAGCATCTTTATTATCTCATTAGGTTTTTACAATTTTTTTTGTATTTTATGAATTTTCTTATATATGCAGAAATATCTGGTTTCTTATATAGTTCAGAAAGGCAAAGTGGGTTGTCCATGATTCTGTTTATTTTTTAATTCCCAAGGCTAGTGCTTTTTTCACCACACACAAAAAAAGCCAGGTAAATGAAGCAAATGCACTTACTTAGCAACTGAAGTTAGGCATAACTTTGCAAGCAACAAAGTAATAAGCTCTAAGCAATAGGAGACATTGAATATACTGCAAAACCTGTGACATTTTGTTTTTTTATTTTTATCTTTTAAAGGTTTTATTTATTTATTTTTTGAGAGAGGGGAAGGAATGGAGAAAGAGAGGGAGAGAAACATCAATGTGTGGTTGCCTCTCATGTGGCCCCCACTGGCAACCTGGCCTGCAACCCAAGCATGCGCCCTGACTAGAAATCAAACTGGCGACCCTTTGGTTCACAGCTCATGCTCAATCCACTGAGCTACACCAGCCAGGCTGTGCTATTTTGTAATACAAATATTTATGCTCAAGTCTCAGCTGTGCCATTACTAACTTTGGGGCCTTGGATGAGTGACTTGACCTTATATTGTTGTGAAAATAAAATAACATGGTATAGTGAAGCCACCAATATAACTGAAATACTCTACAAATATAATATCTGATTGCAAGATGTTAGTTTGATATTTACAAAATTGTATTTTTTGAGAATTTTGTATATATTGCACTTAAAATACGTAGGGAATGCTTTATACAACTGATGTGGGATAGATTAAACATTTTTTTAATGAAATGGTTTTGCCACTATTGTTTATGCAAATCAGTATAATCAGAAGATGTGTTATAGTCCTGCCATATCCATGTGTTATTCTTGAAAGATCTTTAGAATATATCCAAAGAAACCTGATACACTAATTCAAAAGAAAATATGTACCCCTATGTTCTTTGCAGCACTATTTACAATAGCCCAGATTTGGAGGCAGCCCAAGTGCCCATTCTTTGATGAGTGGCTAAAAATGTTGTGGTACATTTATATAACAGAATGCTACTTGACTGCAAAAAGTAAGGGATCTTACCTTTTGTGATAGCATAGATGGACCTGGAAAGTATTATGCTAAGTGAAATAAGCCACTCAGAGAAAGACAAATACATTATGATTTCACTTATATGTGAATCTAATGAACAAAATAAACTAACAAACAAAATAGGAACAGACTCATAGATACAGAGAACAGACAGACAGTTGTCAGAAGGGAGGGTGGTTGGAGAGCTGGGTGAAAAGGTGAAGGGATTAAGCCAAAAACAAAAACTAAAGACCCCTCAAACATAGCAGTATGGTGATTACCAGAGGAAAAGGTGCTTGAGGGCAGGTAGAAGAGGACAAAGTGTAATAAATGTCGACAGGAGACTTGACTGAGTAATAAACACACAGTGAAATATACAGATGATGTATTATGGAATTGTACACTTGAAAACGGTATAATTTTATTAACCAATGTAACCCCAATAAATTCAATAATAATTTTAAAAAAGGTCTTTAGAAACCACTCTTGCCTGTTCTCTTCTGGATTCTAGAGGTTAATAGATAAATTCTTCAATGTGCTAAATAGGTTTAAAAGACTATTTTTTTGTTAGGCCCTCGAATACTTTTAGTAAATTGTTATTCCTCTTTACCATTTGAATGTGTTGATTGCCAGAAATGATGCACTGCTGTAAAGGGAACAATTAACAATGCCTCAAACTTTATCTTTGGGGATGTGAATATTCTCATGACCAAACATGAGATTTTAGTCCTAAATGTTCATCATAGAGAAAATGATGCATTTCATCCCATGAATATGTTTGAAAAGTTAGGCTGATGTTTTTTTCAGATCTATTTTCCTTTGGGACACTCAGATACATGCTTCATACCTGGTAGGTGTTCATTTAGACTGTTTAATAATTTACTCACTAAGGTCACATCTATACAGTGGAAATAGTGAAATTTCAATGTTATCTACTTCATTGACTAAGAATTGACATTCAAAATTTATTCTTACACAAAGGCTTTTAAAGATGTGGTTTCTCTCTCTCTCCCTCTGAGTGTAGGGCTACTTGTAGTGTTATTAGGGGCAATTAGTTGGAAGACAGCAAACAGTCACTACATCTTCTTTTATTTAGTAATTCATTAAAAGTATAGTAAACTTTGTACATAGAAGTTTAAGACATCCACCCTATGCATTATGTGCTTTCCACATCAGATCTGTCTCTCAAAAAAAGACTGTATTCCTCATTCTTCCAAAAATAGGTAAACACAGCAATTATGTGAATTTAGATACCACAAATAGTTGACAGTTGGCTTGCATCCTCTCTCCAACCCCATTTCAGACAAGGCAGTTAGTCGGCTAAAATTATTATGTGGTAGTTGTCATCCTGGGAAGACATGAATAGGAGGGGTGAGTCTCTGTGGGGAAGCTTCATACATTAGGGAATCCTGTTCCTCAAAGTAGCATGATAGAAGTTAAGGAGCCATGTTCCTCTTCTCACAGTCGTCTCCTGACCCCTTCTCCTTGGCTCAGGCTGATAAATCCAGTCCCCTGCCCAGCTCCCCAGACTATCATATTATCCTATTAGAATTCCTTCTTCTGTCTTTGAAGACCCCTTGATATTAAATTAGAATTAAAAAACTGTTATCAGAGGTGCCAAACTGCAGCCAGAACAGATAGATTTGAATAAATCTCTTATATCATTAATTTTGCATGATGAAGACCTATATTTTACCTATTTTTTTCTCTGTCTCCATTTATAGTCTTACATCAGGATTTTACTGGAGTACAAGTGGCTTCATTTATATATCAACAACAATCATTTTGCCTAAACAATAAAAAAGTAAGTTTGAATAAACATTGATTACATAGGCTATTTTCTGTTGGATTATGTAGTCTATTTTATAACAAGTCAAAAGGTAAGCAATGGGTAAGTGAAATGTAATGAAATAAATAGGTATTTGCTATCTTCCTTCTTCCATCTTTATGTAACAGAATGATCTTTTTTTAATTTTAATTTCCAAGAGTATAAACAATTCTCTTATTTACATTCACTCATCATAATTGTCTTTTCAGATCAATGTTAAACTACGAGAGAACCAGCAGACAAAGTCAGAATCACAAATGAATTTATCACCCTATTTAATTTTGCTATCTCATAGAGATACTTTAAAATTATTTTATTCAAATGAAAGGGCCATTTTAATTCACAATTATAAATACAAAGTAGTAAGCATTGTAACAATGTTTACAGAACCTATTTAATTGAATACAATTGGCTGAATATTTTGAAAATAGTGGATTAACAATTGGTTATTTTCTTTTAACCTTTAAATTAGGGCTGCTTGAGTTTGTGTGTTGTAATTTGTGAGTGGAGCTCACGTGTCAACTGTTGTCCATGTTGTCCTTTTCATGGTGAAGGAACAAGAGAGAGAGAGAAAATAGGCTCATTTTTTAAGACAAGTAGACCTTGTTTTACCATTGCTCTTTTAGTGCCTTTGCTAAAACAGACTCTAATTAGGAGAAAAGAGAACGTAAAGAGTTTAGCGATTCTTTAGAGCTTTGGAATGAATAGAAACAAGAAGAAAGAAATTTCATTCAGAAATAGCATAGGACTTTTATATTTCTTTTTTCAGTATTGCCTTTGGATAAGAACCAAAGAATTTTGCAACTCTAAAATTTGCAAGCTGCCATTCCAAATGGTGTTAAGGTAGGGAAGAGGAGTATTTATCCTCAAAAAGTAGATTTGACTTGATGTCAAAATTTAATATAGGAAAAGCCTATTTAAATTGAGGAAGACTTCCAAGGATCTTAATGTACTTTTTCTCCTTTTTACATCATAAGTATTTGTAGAAATTTCTTGCTGTTGCTTTCCTAATTGTACCTATCTTCTGAGAACAATAGAAAACTGAAAAAATTTAAAATATCTTTTTAAATTTATGTTTAATTCATGCACAATAAATTTCATTTGTTCTCTTTCCATGAAGACAGGCATTCTCTGAGATTTTTGCTGTCCATGCCCACTGCACATTTCCAACACTTGGAACATCCATAGGACAAAGCTGGGAGAGAAATGATGATATATTCATTTGTAGAGCTAGCATAGCAAATTATCACAAAGTGAGCAGTGTAGTCAACAGAAATTTATTGTCTTACAGTTCTGGGCACTAGAACTCTGGGATCAAGGGATTGGCAGGGCCTTGCTCCTATGGCACTAGAGAAGGATCTGTTCCAGCCTTCTCTCCTTACTTCTCTGGTGGCTTCTTCATTGTGACAATATAATTCCCATCTTTGCATGCATTCTTCCTGTGTACAAGTCTCTTTGTGCCAAATTTTCCCCTTTTTATAAGGACACCAATCTCAATGAATTCGGGTCTACCCTAATGTCCTTATTTAACTTGATTATCATTGAAAAGATCCTGTATCTAAATAGAGTAACATTCTGAGGTATGTATTAAGGATTAGGAGCCCAACATCTCTTTAGTGAGAAACACAAACTCATGATAGATGAGAGGAAAAAACTCTAGGACACTAATTACTGTACTGGTCACTGCTTTCAGTTTTTCACTACCATTTCCAGTCTATATGGTACTTTTCACAGTTTTCAATACAAAAAATGCCTTTTCTATTTTGTCCAGAAAATTTATTTGTAATTAGTGAGAGAGGCAGGCTATACTTAGCTTACTTCCAACTGGAAGTTGTAACTTGTAAAAGTAAAACTTTTAGTTTTAAGATTGTACAAGTGCAAGGAGATGTGGCAGTCAAAATGAGAACCAGAGTTAGAATGGGTACAGGCTGAAAGTCTATTTGCAGACGAATTTTGGTTATAATATGCAGGAAACTAGCTTGGGGTTGAGGTGAGTTTATTTCATCTCTGAAACACTATGACCTGGAGCAACTCAGCTTTGTACTTCAATTCTCTTTCAGTGCTGCTACTCTTGATTGATTTCTTGGGATAAGAATTTGGCAGTAGGGCTGACTAGAAAAATAAGCTGCACATTATTTCAAATGGTTGCTATATATGATAAAGTTCACTTCAATTTATCATATTAATTTACTGCTTTCTGGGTTTGCAAACATATATTAGAAATAGTTCCTGAGACTAGCAGTCTAAGAAGGGAGTGAGAAATGTGGATAAAACAATTATAATGCTGATATACTAAGTGCTCTAACTACAGTACGTACAAAGCAACACAGGATGGGGACATAGGTGTGACAGCTAGGAGAATAAGTAACACCTAAGTCAAAACCTGAAGAAAGAGAAAGATCTCATTAGTGGAAAATCTGGGGAGTGAAGTGGGGCTGTGTTGGGGAAAAACAATCTCTGCTAAGCAAACAAATCTACAATGCAAAGGAGCCTTAAGAGTATAAAGAGTGCTCTGGTGCCCATTTCTTGAAAATATTGTTTATCAAAAAGCACAATGTATTGATGCCATAAGACTTTAGGCAGTTTGGTGGCTAAAACAAAGATTAACAGGAAACAAAAGAAAAAAATCCTTAGTTAGAAATATATTTTAGGCAAAGGACAGGAAGACTTGCTACTATTTTTGAAATTTTCTTTAAAGGATTGATCTGAGAAAGATCACACAGATGAGAAATAGAGAAAGACCTCAGGAGAATGAACTTTTATCCCTACAGGCAGATTTCTATATTTTTGGTTCATTACATTCACTAATCCAGAATAGTTCATTCACAGTATGATCTGATTATAATCAGACAGGAAAGAAGAAGTAATTTATAAATGCCACCCAAATTCAGGTTGTGCCCTGAAGTATTTAACTGGAAATCTTATTTTGTTTTGAAGTTAATTAGAGAATAATATGGGATGAGGCAGTGAAGAAAGAATTAAGTTTCTATGAGAATAGACACTTGAACTGACTTCTGGCCAAGATGGAGGTGTAGGTAGACACACTGTACCTCCTCGCACAACCAAAAGAAGAACAACAATAAATTTAAAAACAAAAAACAACCAGAACTGACAGAAAATTGAACTGTATGGAAGTCTGACAACCAAAAAGTAAAAGAAGAAATATTCATCCGGACCTGCAGAAGGGGCAGAGACAGGCAGCCAAGCAGAGAGGACTCATGGCAACGTGGCAACTGGTAGACCTGGTGAAGTGGTGGCTGGCAGAGAGGGTAGTTACACATTTGTATGCAGATAAACTGGGAGGAACAACTGGAGAACGAGACAGACCATGCAACCCAGGGTTCTAGAATGGGGAAATGAAGCCTCAGACCTCTGACTGAAAACACCTGTGGGCGTTGAGGCAGTGGGAGAAATTCCAAGTCTCACAGGAGAGTTCATTGGAGAGACCCACAGGGTCCTAGAATGTACACAAACCCACTCACCTGGGTATCAGCACCAGAAGGGCCTAATTTGATTTTGGTTGGTGGGGGAAGTGACTGAAAACTGGCAGAGAGTGGGGTAAGTGGCACTGTTCCCCCTTGGACTCCTCCCCCACATACAGCATCACAAAGCAGCAAAGAGAGTTGCCCCACCCTGGTGAACACCTAAGACTCTGCCCCTTACTATGTAACAGGCACACTGAGAAAAAAAAAATGGCCCAATTGAAGAACAGATCAAAGCTCCAGAAAAAACACAACTGAGCAATGAAGAAGTAGCCAACCTATCAGATGCACAATTCAAAACACTGGTAATCAGGATACTTACAGAATTGGTTGAATATGCTTGCAAATTAGAGGAAAAAATGAAGGCTATGAAAAGTGAAATAAAGGAAAATGTACAGGGAACCAACAATGATGGGAAGGAAACTGGGACTCAAATCAACAGTGTGTACCAGAAAGAAGAAACATTCAACCAGAATAGAATAAAGAAATAAAAATTCAAAAAAATGAGGACAGGCTTAGGAACCTGCAGGACATTTTAAATATTCCAACATCCAAATCATGGGGGTGCCAGAAGGAGAAGAGGAAAAATAAGAAATTGAAAACTCATTTGAACAAATAATGAAGGAGAACTTCCCCAATCTGGTAAAGGAAATAAACTTCCAGGAAGTCCAGGAAGCTTCTTTGGGTCCAAAGAAGTTGGACCCAAGAAAGAATACTCCAAGGCACATCATAATTACATTGTTCAAGATTAAAGATAAGGAGAGAATCTTAAAAGCAGCAAGAGAAAAGGAGAGAGTTACCTACAAAGGAGTGCCCATAAGACTGTCAGATGATTTCTCAAAAGAAACCTTGCAGGCAAGAAGGGACTGGAAAGAAGTATTCAACGTCATGAAAGGCAAGGACCTACATCCAAGATTACTCTATCCAGCAAAGCTATCATTTAGAATGGAAGGGCAGATAAAATGCTTCCCAGATAAGGTCAAGTTAAAGGAGTTCATCATTACCCAGCCCTTATTATATGAAATGTTAAAGGGACTATCTAAGTAAAAGAAGATAAAAAGTATGAACATTAAAATGACCACAAACTAACAGTTATTTACAACTGAACCTAAAACAAAAACAAAAAACTAATCAAACAACTAGAACAGGAATAGAATCACAGAAATGGAGATCATGTGGAGGATTATAAGCAGGGGAGGGGGAGAGAAGCAGAAAAGGTACAGAGAATAAGTAGCATAGATGGTAGGTAGAAAATAGACAGGGGGAGTGTAAGAATAGTATAGGAAATGTAGAAGCCTAAGAACTTATATGTATGAGCCACAGACATGAACTAAAGGGAGGGAATGCGGGTGAGAGGGGGTGTGCAGGACAGAGGGGAATAAAGTGGGAGAAATGGGACAACTGTAATAACATAATCAATAAAATATATTAAAAAAAAGAAAATAGACACTCAGGGAGAGAAGATGGTGGTGAAGTAGGTGGGAGCTGAGCCCACTTGGGACACTTAGCTACTTTTCTGAAAAACAAAGTGAATGGCCAACATAATCTTAGCTGATATGAAGTTTGGAAGCCAAAGTGTGTAGAGGATGCTTCAAATCAGGTTCTAAGAAAGTTTCCTAGGTGGAAAAGGACAGGGAAAGTGCCAGAAACTATGACTGCTGCAGGGAAATCACTGGAAGAGAGCTGCATTAGTGATAGCAGCATAGTGGCTCCCTCCCTTCCCTGGGTGGACATATCGAAGTACCACGCCAGGAGAAATTTGAATACATAAAGTCGCCTTAGGTTGGGGCAGGGCAGGGGTTGTGGGGGTAGAGGGGAATCTAGTGGTGCACCCAAGCCCAGGCAGAGGTTGCTGGCTGGCAGACAGGGCCAGAGGGTTGGTGGGATCCTGGCAGCACTTGGAGCTGAGAGAAGAGTTGGGCCATGACTGGCTGAATCTGAGATAGACTCTGGACTTGCCAGAGAGTTGGAGCGTGTGGAAAGCCAGGCAGTGGCTTGGAGTGGCAGCAGCGTCCGAAGAAACTTTTTTCAAAAAGGGAACTGAGGTACACAGGGCAGGGACCTCTGCACGCACAGCTACTCAGGCATCAAAGAGGGAGGATTATGGGCACAATTTGCTCCCACTCAGTGCACCTCATGGATTGATCAAAGGGGTGCAAAGTGAGGTGGTCTCTGGGTGCAAGCCCAGCACAGCTGTGCAGAGTGGAGAGTGCAGGCCACACAGTGCTCTGAGGACGTGGGCTGGAAACTGGGCACCTGTGATTATTTTAGCCCAGATTGAGACCACTTCCTTGCTGAACCACCAGAAAAATGGAGACCAACCACCTACTACCTGCAGCAGCAGGGAAGATCTGCAGAATTGCCCAGTCAGGCTTAATAACCACCAACAGGGTACTTGTTTTTTGCTTCCCAAGAGTAAGACAAAAAGACCTGGAGCTGAGAGAAAACCTGAGACAGACCCAGAAAGAAGTCAGAAGGTGAATATCAACAGCTGAGACAAATTTCACCTTGCTCTCTGTCAGAACTTGCATGTGTTGAATTTCTCTTTCTTTTTTGTTTATTTTATTTTTCATTAGGTTTTTTGTTTGTGTGGTTTTTCTCCCTTTCATATTGCATTTTAATTTTTCTTCTTTCACTTTACTCGTATTCCAAATAACTCACCACTCTTGGTCTCTTACTTTTTACTAATTTTATTCAAATCATATATTTTGATTATATTATTGTTGTTCCAAATCCCACACAGCACCCTTCCCTGATCTTAATTCATTTTGCCATCTTCCTGAGTTTTATTACTGTTGGGCTAAACTTCATTTTCTCTCACACTATGAGGTGTTACTATCCCTTACTCTCACTATTTCTCCCCCATTTAACCTTGCAGAAGAGCTCTTCTTTCTTAAGTCAATTCACATTCTTTTCCTCCTTTTATAAGAGTCTTAATTCTTTCCCACATTTTATAAACAGTGGCTAGTTGGGCAAAATGCCATGGTCATTACTGTACTTTTCTAATGGAACTCCTATTTGTTCCCTATTTGTTTGTACTTTAAATCCCATAGATTACTCTCCCTTTGTCTTGCTCTATTTTGCCTTCCTCCTGCCACTGATCAGTTGAGCAAGGAATTTTATTTCATTTCTATTTTTTTTCTTTTTTCTCTTTTTCCCCCTCTCTCAGCCTGGGTTGTACTCCTTACTCTTATTAGGTTGCATCCCCATACTCTCAAAATCATTTTTCTTTGCAGTAAACATCTCATATTCACTTTTTTGCTTTCATACAATATTCTTATTCTCACTCCACCTTTATTAAACTTCATTCAACTGTCACTGCTATTGACCCTGCTGTGGTTTTTTCTGCAATTTTCTCTCATTAGTCCAATACCTTTTCAATTTTACTTTAAACCTCATAGTATGCTCTTACCTTTTCTTACTCCATTGTTCCTGTCACCCATTCATGTTTTACATACACTTAAAATTATTTCCTCTCCCTTTCTTTGCCTCAGTTTATTCTACTCTTATCAATTCTCCTCTCTCTTACCATTCGATATCATTTTCCCTTCTTTTAGTCATCACATATTCCTTTTGTCATATCTTATAATATCCATCATCTCTTTTCATCTTTATTAATCTTTGCACAACTATGGTTGAGATTGCTGATGTGGCAGGGGGATTATTTTTGCTAGCATAAGTTTGGTGGTCTGGTAATACTGTTTTGTTAACCAACATGTGTATAATAGTATGCATGAAAAGGTGGGAATTATGACTAGCAGTAAGCCCTCTGGAGGGGACAACCCACCAACAAAGAAACCACCAACAAGTTAAGCCCAAGTGCAACAAGAGATCTCACACAAACAGAAGAAAGGGCAACCCTAGACCATCCAGACAAGGAGATCCAAGAGATTACACCAATAAGTCCCATACAACTCCTACTACAGAAGCCCACCCTATGAAGACAACTGGCAAAGCAAAGCATCCTGAGATGTGGAAACAAAAGAAGTCACCTAAAATGGGGAGACAAAGAAAGAACCCCCAATCAAAAGGAATGGGAGAATCCCCCATAAAAGGGCTAAATGAAAGTGAGGCAAGCAAACTATTAGACAAAGAATTCAAAAGAATAGTTAAAAGGATGCTCAAGGAACTTGATAACTACAAGGAACTGAGTGGGAACTACAATAGTATGAAAAAGGAAATAGAAACTGTAACAAGAACCAGGAACAAATGAAGAATACATCTGAAATAAAAAAATACACTGGAAAGAATTACAAGCAGGCTTGGTGAAGCAAAGGACAGAATTAGTGAAAGATAGAAAGAAATAGCCAGGTGGAGTAGAGTGTGAAAAAAGACTAAAAAAGTATGAGAATAGCATAAGGGAACTGCAAGACAACATAAAATGCAAAGTCATTTGAATCATAGAAATACCAGAAGGAGAAGAAAAGGAGCAAGGGATAGAAAACCTGTTTGAAAAAATAATGATAGAAAACTTCACAAACTTAGGGAGAGGAAATGCCATGCATATTCAAGAAACACAGAGGGTCCCTATCAAGATGAACCCAAAGAGGCCTACTCCAAGACACATCAAAATAAAAATGCCAAATTTTAAAGATAATGAGACCATCTTAAAAGCAGTAAGAAAAAAACAAATAGTAACATGAAAGGGAGCTCTGATAAGGCCAGGAGCTGACTTCTCAACAGAAACACTAGAAGCCAGAAGAATGGCAAGAAGTATTCCAAGTAATGAATAGCAAAGGCATGAAACCAAGATTACTCTACTCAGCAAGTCTCATTTGAAACGAAAGGTGAAATAAGGAATTTTCCAGGCAAAAGATGGCTAAAAGAATACACCTCCACCAAACCAGCATTGCAAAACATGCTGAAGGGACTACGTTAAGAAGGTGAAGAAAAAGAGTGAGAGAGAGGGGAGCACAGGTACAAAGAGGAAAAATGGCAATTAATAAGCCCATATCAATAATAGCTATAAATGCAAATGGATTAAGTGCCCCAATCAAAAGATAGAGTGGCTGAATGGATAAGAAAACACGACCCAAACATATGCTGCTTATAAAAGACCCACCTCAGAACAAAATACAGAGACGGAAGGTGAAGGGTTGGAAAACAAAATTTCCAAGCAAATGGACAGGAAATAAAGCTGGGGTAGCTGGGGTGGACACTGGCCCTCAGTGTCCGTGGCATTATCGATGAGACGAGCTAAATTTGCACGGACTACTGAGTCCTGTGGAGGAAAAGGGACAGCACGGCTACTCTCTCAAGGGGAGATTGCACCGACCCTTGCCTTGACAAGCTCTTATTGGATTTCTAATAGCATACATCAAAGAAGGTTTTCATTCATTATACTTACGTTTGCTTTAGGTAATTACTTTTTACAAATAGCAATGGAAGGGATGTTACTGATTACTTCTTAAAGATTAACAAGGAAAAAAATGTTGCAAATGCAAGGGAATGATAAATGTAATAGGTCTGGTTACACTTCAGTCCTTGGGAGAATTAGCACAGACTTCAGGAAGTTACTTTAAAGATATGCAGTAAGCATTTGCTGCCTGAACTCAGGGAGAGGGAGTTTTAGCAAGAGCAAGTCACAAATCAGCCTAGGTATAATGCAGGCCTGATTTTCCAAGGGAGAACTTCTTTGCAGCTGTGGTCCTGCATGCCAACTCGCTCCCCACCGGTTTTCCATGTGGTACTGAGCTACATTTCCATGCCTCGTGAAGCGGTTCCCTACAGGTAGCAATACTGGTATCAAACCAAACAGACTTCAAAACAAAGGCCATAAAAAGAGACAGAGAAGGACACTTCATAATACTCAAGGGAAGAATCCATCAAGAAGACATAAACATTGTGAACATATATACACCCAACATAGGAGCCCCCAAATATGTAAGGAAAATCTTGGAGAACATCAAGAAAGATGTAGACATCAACACACTTACAATAGAGGATTTTGACATGCAGTGTCAATAACGGATAGATCTTCCAAACAAAATACTAACAAGGACATTGTAGCACTGCATGATGCACTAGATCAAATGGACTTAACTGATTATATATATATATATATATATATATATATATATATATATCCTTTCATCCCAAAGAAGTAAAATACACATTCTTTTCAAATGCATGTGGAACATTTTCAAAGACAGGTCACAAGATAGGACACAAAACACGTCTCAAAAATTTCAAGAAAATTGAGATCATATCAAGCATTTTCTCAGAACACAAAGGCTTGAAACTAGAAATCAACATCAACAAAAAAACTCAAAAACATTCAAATTCATGGAGACTGAATAGCATGCTATTTTATAATAAATGGGTTAAAAATAAGATCAAGGAAGGAATCAGAAAATTTCTTGAAATAAATGAAAGTAAATCCTCAATAGTTCAAACCTATGGGATACAGCAAAGGCAGTCCTAAGAGGGAAGTTCATAGCAATACAAACCTACCTAAAAAGGGTAGAAATATTTCAAATAAATAATCAAATCCTACAGCTACAATAACTGGAGGAACAACAACAAACAAAGCCCAGAGTGAGTAGAAGGAGGGATGTAATCAAGATCACAGCACAGTTAAATGACATAGAGACCAAAAGAACAATCCAAAGGACCAATAAATCTAGAAGCTTGTTCTTTGAACAGATAAACAAAATCAGCCAGACTTTAAACAGACTTATCAAGAAAATAGAGAGAGGAGCCAAATAAACAAAATCAGAAATTAAAAAGGAGAAATTACAACTGATACCACAGAAATACAAAGGACTGTAAGAAATTACTGTGAACAAATACATGCCAAGAAATTAGAAAACTTGGACAAAATGGACAAAGTTCCAGAAACATACCATCTTCCAAAACTGAATGAAGAAGAAACAAAAACCCTGAACAGACCAATAATAGCTACTAAAATTGAAGCAGTGATAAAGAAGACTTCCATAACACAAAAGCCCTGGACCAGACAGTTACACAGGAGAATACCATAAAACATTTAAGGAATATCTAACCCCTATCCTTATCAAACTATTCCAAAAAATCCAAGAAGGAAGACTCCCAAACTCTTTTATGAGGCCAGCATCATCCTCATCCCAAAACCAGATACAGACACAACAAAGAAAGAAAACTACAGGCCAATATCGTTGGTGAACATAGATGCTAAAATCCTCAACAAAATATTGGCAAAACAGCCCTGGCTGGTGTGGTTCAGTGGATTGAATGCTGGACTGCATTCCAATGCAAACCAATATGTCGCTGCTTTGATTCCTGGTCAGGGCACATACCTGGGTTGCAGGCCAATTGATGTATCTCTCACACATCAATGTTTCTCTCTCTCTCTCCTCCCTTCCCCTCCTTCCCCCTATCTCTATAAATAAATAAATAAATAAATAAATAAAATCTTTAAAAAATAAAATAAAGTTAAAGAAATATTGGTAAACCACATCCAGCGGTACATCAAAAAGATCATACACCATGGTCAAGTGGAATTCATCCCAGGAATGCAAGGATGGTACAATATTCACAAGTCATAAATGTAAATCATCACATAAACAAAAGCAAATACAAAAATCACGTGATCATATCAATAGATGTGGAAAAAGCATTTAATAAGTTACACCCATTTATGATAAAAACATTCAGTAAAGTGGGAGTAGAGGGAGTGATCTTCAATATAATAAAGGCCGCATACAAGAAACGTACAGCCAACATCATACTCAATGGGAAAAAACTAAATCTATCCCACCAATATCAGGAACAAGACAAGGATGTCTGCTTTCACCACTTCTATTCAACTTAGTATTGGGAGTCCTAGCCACAGTAATCAGATGAGGAAAAGAAATAAAAGGCATCCAAATTGGAAAGGAGGAAGTAAAACTGTCATTGTTTGCAGATGACAAGACGGTATATGTAGAAGACCCTATGGACTCCACCAAAAAACTAATTGACATAATAAATGAATTTGGCAAAATAGTGGGAATACCACATCAATATTCAGCATCTTTTGTACACCAACAATGCAATAGCCAAAACAGAAATTTAAAAAAAAAATCCCATTTGCTGTAGCAATAAGAGAAATAAAGTACCTAGGAATAAACCTAGCCAAGGAGGTAAAGGACCTATACACAGAAAACTACAGAACACTGAAGAAAGAAATTAAGGAAGATATAATAAATGGCAGCATATACTGTATTTATGGACAGGAAGAAATAACAGTGTTGAAATGTCCATATTACCCTAAGAAATTTATAGGTTCAAGGCAGTCCTTATTCAAATACCAATAACATGTTTCACAGATATAGAACACGCATTTCTAAAATGAATATGGAACCATAAATGACCCCAAATAGCCACAGCAATTTTGAGAAAGAAGAACAAAGTAGGAAGCATCACAATACCTGATGTCAAACTATACTACAAGGCCACTCTAATCAAAACAGTCTGGTACTGCCGTAAGAAAAGACACCTAGACCAATGGAAGAGAATAAAGAGCCCAGAAATAAATTCATGTCTCTATGGTCAAATAATATTCAACAAATGTGGCAGGAGCATACAATGGAGTAAAAATATTCTCTTCAACAAATGGTGTTGGGAAATCTAGACAGCTACATACAAAAAAAAAGAAAAAGAAACCCAACCACTAACTTATACCATACACAAAAATAAACTCAAGATGGATACAAGACTTAAATATAAGTCATGATACCATAAAAGTCCTAGAGAAGAACATAGGCAGAAAAATTTCAGATATTCCATGTAGCAATATTTTCACTGATATGTCCCCTAGATAAAGGGATGTAAAGGAAAGAGTAAACAAATGAGACTTCATCAAAATAAAAAGCTTCTATACGGCTAAAGAAAACATGAACAAAATGAAAAGGGAACCAACTGTATGGGAAAATATATTTGCTAATGAAAGCTAGTACAAGGGTTTGATCTCCAAAATATACAAAGAACTCACATGACTCCACTCTAGGAAGACAAATGACCCAATTAAAAAATAGGTAAAGAACCTGAACAGACACTTCTCTCAGGAAGACATACAGAGGGCCCAGAGACATGAAAGGGTGCTCAGCATCACTAGCCGTCAGAGAGGTGAAAATTAAAATCACAATGGGATACTACCTCACACTGATCAGAATGGCCATCATAACAAAGTTAACAAGTGATGGCAAAGTTATGGAGAAAAGGGAACCCTAGTACACTGTTGGTGGGAATACAGACTGGTGCAGCCACTGTGGAAAACAGTATGGAATTTCCTCAAAATAGTAAAAATGGAATTGCCTTTTGATCCAGTAATTCCACTGCTCAGATTGTACCCTAAGAATCCTGAAACACCAGCTCAAAAGAACCTATGCACCCCAATATTCATAGCAGCAATTTTTAAAAATGGCCAAGTGCTGGAAGCAACCCAAGTGCCTATCAGCAAATGAGTGGATAAAAAAACTGTGATACACTTGCACAATGGAATATTATCCAGCAGAAAGAAAGAAGGGGCTCCTATCCTTTGTGACAGTATGGATGGAACTGGAGAGAATTATGCTAAGTGAAATAAGCCAGGTGGTGAAAGGCAAATACAATATGATCTCATCTACACGTGGAACCCATTGACAAAACAAAAAGTGATCCAAACAGAACCAGAGATATGGAAATAAAGAACAAACTGATGGTGACCAGAGCAGGAGGGAGAGGAAGATAATGGAGGAAATAGGGAAAGGATCAAACCAAGGAAAATGTATAAAGGACCCATGGTCAAGACAATGGGGATAAGGTTTGAATGTGGAAGGGTGGGTGGACTGGGCAGGGCAGAGGAGAGCAACTGGGGATAAATGGGGACAACTGTAATTGAACAACAATTTAAAAAAATTGAGGTGTGAAACAAATTCAAGAGTTGAACCATGGCAAATTCCTAGCCAGTCTTTCCATTTTTAGGTACCAGAGCTCCACAACACGCCCCACCAAATTGACACTTCAGAACTTCTTACCAATCCTTGCACAAAATGTGCCTTCTTTTTAACACATCCCTTCCTTGGCACACGTGTTTCCTCTTCCTGAAATGCACTCCTAGGCTTTGCTAGCCTCTCTGCCTGGAAAATATTTTATACACAACTCTGTTCAAATGGCTCTTTTTGGCTTTCCCAGAAGGTTTCTTTTTCCTCCTGTAAATCAAGGTAGTTTAGTTACATTCCTATTGGAGCCTTAATTTGACTGCATTTCATTTTGCATATTTACCTTCCAATTACAACTTCCTGGCTGTCAGTTGCTGCAAGATCTTGTGCCTGTTTTCCTATTGCAGTAGGCATTCCCCACACTATTGTTCATGTCCATGGGTCATGCATATAAATTATTTGGCTACTCCATTTCCCATACTGTACTTTGTACCCCCATGGCTGTTCTGAAACTACCTGTTTGTACTTCTTAATTCCCTCACCTCTTCACCCATTACCTTAAAAGCCCCATCCCATCTGGCAACTATCAAAATTCTCTCCATATCCACGACTCTATCTCTGTTCTTATTTGCTTAGTTTGTTATTTAGGTTCAATTGCTGATAGATATGTGTTTATTGCCATTTTATTGTTCATACTTTTTACCTTCCTCTTTCTCTTAAATAAGTCCCTTTAACATTTCATACAATAAATGGTTTGGTGAGGTTGAACTTTTTTTGTTTTTTCTTGTTTGGGAAGCTCTTTATCTGCTCTTTGATTCCAAATGACTGTTTTTGCTGGTTAGGGCAGTATTGGCTTTTCATGACTTTGAATATTTCTTACCAATCTCCTGAAACCTAAAGAGTCTCTTTTAAGAAATTAGCTGACAGTCTTATGGGAACTCCCCTGTAGGTAACTAACTCTTTTTCTCTTGCTGCTTTTAAATTTCTCTTTATCTTTAACCTTTGGCATTTTAATTATGGTGTGTCCTGGAGTGGGCTTCTTTGCATCCACCTTGTTTGGGACTCTCTATGCTTCCTGGACTTGCATGTCTATTTCCTCCCCCAAATTAGGGAAGTTTTCTTTCATTATTTTTTTCAAATAGATGTCCAATTTCTTGCTCTTTCTGTTCTCCTTATGGCACCTCTATGATGGGAACTTTAGAACATTTGAAGTTGTCTCCAAGGCTCCTTATACTATCCTCTTTTTTTGGATTCTTTTTTCTTCTTTCTCTGATTGGTTGTTTTTTTCTTTCTTATGTTCCACTCATTGCTTTGATTCTTGGCTTCATCCACTCTACTGTTGTTTTCCTATAAGTGATATTTTAATTAGTGCATTCTTCATTGCTGACTGGATCTTTTTTGTGCTCTTGAGATCCTTACCAAGTTCCTGAGCATCCTTCTAGCCAGTGTTTTGAACTCTGCATCTGATAGATTGCTTATCTCCATTTTGTTTAGCTCTTTTTCTGGAGTTTTGATTTGGGACACTTTTCTTTGTCTTCTTGTTTCAGCAGCCTCCCTGTATTTGTTTCTATGTATGTGGTAGAGTTGTATGATGCCCTGTGTTTGTAGCATGGCCTAATATAGGTGTCCTGTAAGATCCAATAGCACAGCCTCTCCTATCACTCAAGCTGGATGGTTGAGGTGTGTCCTTTTGTGGGCTGAATATGCCTTCTTCTTGTAGTTGAGCTTTAATTGCTCTTGGCAGGTCAATGGGAGGGATTTACCCAGGCCAATGAACTGAAAGGATTGGTTTGTGACAGTGACTACCAACTACTTTCCTCTGTGGAGGATCGGCTGTGCAGATGCAGGATGGTGGTGCTCCGACAAGGTTGTAGCTGTCCACTGGGTGTGCAGGCTCTGGGGTTTCCCTGGTGATGTAGGCTGAGGTCAGCGTCCATCTGTGTTCTGCCCAGGGCCATCTTGAATGAGTTATAAAGCCATCTGATATGGCTGCTACTTATGCTGGGCTTGTAGATTCCCAGGTGAAGCCAAGCTATTAATCTAGGAGGCTGCTGCTAATGTGAGGCCTGGCCTACTTAGCTGTTGCTTGTTTAATAGGATTTAGGAAGTTGTGAAGCATGACCAAAGACCAGCCACTCGTATGGAAAAGTCATGGTTAACAGTTTCAGTGAGCCCATAAGTTGAGTGGCACAAAGTCTCAGGGGATCTCCCAGGTGGGGCAAACAGTGTTAGCCAGATTGGTGGTGTATCAGATATCACACCTGCCTTATATCCCTGTGGCTTTTTGTGGGGAGGGCTCAGAAAAGGGACAATAGCCTCTGCCTCCTTTTCTGTCTGGGAGGAAGCTGTCCCCCAGCTCCCACCTCGATGCCAGACACTTCAGTTCCTCCTTGTACGCCAGTGGTGCCTTTGAAGCTGCTACCCCAGTGCTGGAGCTCAAAGGGAATGAGTCTAGTAAGTCCATGTGTGGCTTCTTTAAGGGGAATTGCTTAGGACTCCAGAAGTTTCTTCCACTGACTCAATCCTGCTGGTTTTTGCAGCCAGAATTTGTGGGGACTTATCTTCCTGGAACTGGAAACCTGGACTATGGGGCATGGTGTGGGGCTAGGACTCCTTTCTCCTGAGATATCCCTCCTGAATTTTTATCCACCACATGTGGATATAAGACCAGTTCATTCCACATCTCTGCCCTTCCTACCAGTGTGGATGGATGTGATTTATTTAATTCTGTAGTTTTGGACTTCAATTCAGTTCAATTTCTGATGGTTCTGAGTAACAGTTATTCTATATTTTAGTTGTAATTTTGATGTGGTTGTGCAAAGAGGTGAGCCGTGTTTACATATGCCACCATCTTAACTGGAAGTTGGTCTAGTAAATATTGACAAATATTTCAACAAGATAATCTTTGTTGAAAACAATGAATGAATACATTAATATACACTATACTTAAGATTAAAAAAATTACTATACAATATACCTTAGTTGTAGTATTAGTGTGCTTGGTATTTGCTCGTACATGTCCACTATTTACCATTTTATACCTGCTCTGTTGCCAAAGAGGGTAAACTTTAGAGACAGAATTAGTGTAGTCCTTTGATCCCTGGCTGTAGTTGAGTTTGGGCAATGGGGACCAGTGGAAGGCAACCAGAGGGTGAGATGAATGTGGATCTGGGAATTTATTAACCTAGCTTCCTCTTTGCTCTATCTCATTGGGTTGCCTAGGCTGCTCTACCAAAGGCCACAGCTCCATATAACAGTTACCCTTTCTAGGATCTAGTCTTTACTTCTTCCTCTGGTCCCTTCATGTCTAGCTAATGGTCCCTCAATGTTGCTAGACACTGGAAATGCACCATCTCTTCTTTAATCTTGTACACATTCAGTACCATATTCTTTATATTATAGATATACCTACCTTTCTGTGTATTATTTTCATGATCTTAAGTAACTATGAATAAAGTTGACTGTATTGTATTACTAACTTACAAAGAATATTTTTTGGTCTTGAACACTTATTGAATATTTTATTTTTAACTGTTCTATGGACTCTAAAATAAGGAGAACAAGAATAGGTAGTAGGGAACATTTTGAGGACAATAAAATCTGTTAATTCTTAATAAATTTTATTTTTATTCCTTTCAAAAAGGGATTAAAAAATCTCTATTCTTTAAGAAAAGTTAGCCCATGAGAAACTTTACACAAAGGGAGCCCGTTCCCTATGGGAAACACGTACTGTAATGCTTGTGCGGTTTGTGTCACTTGCTACCATGAGAGATACAGGTAGTTTGAAGGGGATGAGTAGTAAATTATCCAAGACTTTGAAAGTCATAAAAGAAACCACGGTCTGAAAAAAAGTGTTCTAGACATGATTCACAGATTTATTATAGTCATTTTGGAAACATTGAAATAGACCAAATGGTAGAGAAATTATTTCTGACCGCATATGGACATTTTAAAGGCCCTCAGATGGCTGAGGTTTGTGTTCCATGTAGAAACTGACTTTGAATACTCAGTTTGGGAATTGGATGGGAGAAGAAGCAGATTCACAGTTTGAGCAGCCAGAAAGGAAGAAAGTCAGGAGAAAATTATAAAGAGAAGAAGAAAATTTAAGGAAATGAAACTGAGAATTGGCCTGGGTAGCAAATTGAAATAGAGATGGAATGAGAAAAGATCTGAGAAAAGAAAGGGCTCAAAACTATTTATTATAATTTAGTTAAAGACTAAGTAAGTATTTCCTAAAACTAAAAGAGTATTGTGGCTAAGTGTATTGAAGCAACAGGCATGCATAGAATTGAATGGAAATTACTGAGATTTTAGTTCTATTTTCTATTCTGATTAAGAACATGGGAGTCACATACATATTCTCTGACTTTTCTGTAAAATGTGGTCAATGGTACTTTATCTATAAATCTTATAGAGTTGTTCTGTAGGGGTATATGTAAGGTATTTAAATTGGTTTTTATAATTCATGTCTTGCTTGTTTCAGAGTGCAAAGGCAGTTTCTAAATTTTACGGCAACTATTATAAACCAAAAAATGCATGCAGCCCCCAATATTTTACCTCCTCTTCCCAGTAGAATCCTAGCAGAGTTGAAATGGAATTTACAAGTTATCTTCCCATTCACTGAAGAAGTCTTTTCCTACCATCCCCCAAAAATGTTCATTTGAGCTCTGCATGAATTTAGATGTACTGTGTCTGCTATCAACCCCGATTTTACCATTTTAGTAGTTCTATCAAAAAAGAATGAAAAGTTAATTGGGCATAAAATGGTCTTAGAGATTTTAATAGTTTTCTAGAACTTCTTTTGGGGGTATATCAGTATTATACTTATAGATCATGATTTTTAAACTACATTCCCATTAAAAATTTGGGATCTTTTCATAGCTTTTTTTGGATATAATTATTTTGTTTTTTCATTGGTAATTTTTAAAAATTGATGTTCAAGTGCAGTTGTCTCCATTTTCCCCCCACCACTCCCTCCCATCTCAGCCATCCCCACGTCCCACCTCTATACTACCCCCCTTTGGTTTTGTCCATGTGTCCTTTATACATGTTCCTGACAACCCTTCCCCCTTTCCCCACATTATCCCCTTCCACCTCCCTTCTGGTTACTGTTAGTTTGTTCTTAATCATAGCTCTTAATTCTCTGTGATTAGCAATGATAGCCAATGGCAAGTAGGACATCAAATCCTGTTCATCTCTCCAGCTGCAACTCTAGGATTGCCCCATTGTGATCCTTTTTCATATTGCTGCCAGAACATTTTTTCTTAAGAATATTTCTAAATGTCTCCTGCTGAATGTCATTCAGTAACTACTCATTAGCATCAAGGTTGAAGTTTTAACTTCAAATTCCATGCCATGGAGTATCATATAACTGATAATCTGGCTATTTCTGTCTCAGTTATCTACTGCTACAAGGATGCTACATAACAAACAATCCCAAAGTAGAGTGGCTCAAAACAAGCATCTATTCTTTATGTTTCTACAGGTCAGCTGGAGAATTTTGCTGATACTGCTCAGGCTTAGCTGACCTTACATAAATCCCATGCCTAGCTGTGCCTAGCTGGCAGCTGTCTGATGGCTGGCTTTTGGCTAGTGTGATAGAGCAATTAAGCCAAAAAAGTCTCCTTATCCATCAGGCTAGCCAGAGTTTGTTTTCTGGTTCTTGAGCAAGGTTCCAGGAGAGAGGGTGGAAGTTTGTAGGCTTTGTGAAGCCTGGGTTTGGGCCTGGCACATTGCCATTTCTGTGGTACTTGACTAGCAAAAGTAAGACATGAAGTTAACCATATGGAAAATAGACTTGTGATGGGATAATTACAAATCAATATAGCAAAGCATATGGATACAGGGATGGGTGAAACTGGGAAGTTTTTGCTGCCAGTCTACTCTACTTACCTACCTCTCCATGTTTAATTCTTACTAAGCCCCAACTTAGTATAGTTCTCTCAAAATGGTATGCAATTGCTTCTGATTATTTTTGCAACTAATTGTCAACTTTGCCTGGAATTATCTTTTGCACTTGACTAACTTGTATACATCCTCCAATAATAAAAATGTAATAAAAACCACAATAATAATAGCCAAAGTATTAAGTACCTACTATGTGCTTGGCACCATTTTAAGTCCTTCAGATATAATAGCTCATTCAATTTTCATTTTGAGAATTATTTTCTGGATTGGACAGATGAAAAAACTGAGGTACAGTGAAGTTTTGTAATGTTCAAAAGCATAGTTAGTTTGTGTAGTAAAGTCAAGATTTGAACCCAGAAAATATGAGTCCAGCAGTAGCATCCCAGCTATTGCCAACAGCTGATGCTGATAGAGAGTGCTCTCCTTTTAGAAGCTTCCCTTCACCCTCTTGACAAGCTTAGGCATTGTTTCTCATTTCACACATTCACCTGTGATCAACTCTAGCCCCTGTTCTTTGAGGAGTGCTTTACTGTCCTTGCTTGTGGGTGGTAATTCTAGAAGACAGGGATTGTGTCCATTTCTGGGTTTCCAGAACGTGGCACAGGGTCTGGCACAGAGTTGGGTTCTGTGGCTCATAGTTCTTGAATAAATGAATTGGGACTTCTCAACCTTGACATTCTTAGTGTGATGATTCTTTGTTATGGGGATGTCACTTACATTACAGGATGTTCACCAGTATTTCTGGCCTATAGTCAGTGCATGCTAGTAGCACTTACCCAGCCACAAAACCCAAAAATGTGTCTAGACTTTGCCAGGTGTTCCCTTGGGGGCAAAATCAGCCATGATCGAGAACGACTGAAATAAATGAATGATCGGGAGCAATTGTTTTAAAGCTGTCTGAGTAGCAAGATGACCCAGGGAACATTTAAAAGTCCTCAAACTCCTAGACGAATCAGGATTTCTGAGCATGGGGCCCAGACTTCAGTGTTTTCTGGAGCTCTGCAGATGATTCCAATGTGCAGTCATTTGAGGCCCTCTGGTCCAGGGGCTTAAATTCTTAGCTTCTGTCTTATTAGTTCCTCATGGAAAAGGATATCCCTCAGCTGGAAGTGAATTCTGTCTCCTATTTTTAAACTTTTTGAAGTCAGGGACTATATTTAACATTTTTTTGAATTTTCTTAAGAGGCTAACAGAGAACATTATGCAGTTGGATTTTTTAATTTTTTAAGTGATATTGAATTAGATGAAAAGCAAATTAAAGTTAGTGATCACCAAAGCCAAGGAAAGAGGGGACATAGAAGGTTGTCTGGAGGACATTTTTGTCCTTGGCAATTGTTTGGCTAACAGTGCTTACTCAAATTTCTGAGTTTATACACACCAAACTAATGCAATACTCTTTGCTCCCACATGCGGTTTGCATGGTACATGGTATATGAATACTGCTGTTGCTTGCTTTTACATTGCTCAGTATTCCAGCTTTGTTTCTTTTCAGTGTAAAGGGACACATGTTACAGATGATGCTTTGAAGGAAGTTGTGACAAAATTTTGCATCTAAATGAATTCAGATATAGAAGTCTATGCACAGTCCGTATTATCCTTCTCTCTGCCCCAGCATAATTAAAGCTTGTTTTTGTCTGCTAAAAGTTCTTTTACTTTCATTTGCATCTCTCTGATAACTAGCAATACTGAGTATCTTTTCTTGTGTCTCTGGACTGTCTGTATGTCCTCCTTGGAGAAGTGTCTGTTCAAGTCCCTTGCCCACTTCTTAATTGGGTTGTTTGTCTTCTTAGAGTGGAGTCATGTAAGTTCTTTAGGTATTTCAGAGATTAAACCCTTGTCTGAGGTGTCATTGGCAAATATGTTTTCCCATATGGTCAGTTCTCTTTTTATTTTAGTACTGTTTTCTTTAGCTGTGCAGAAGCTTTTTATTTTGATGAGATCCCATTTGTTTATTATTTCCTTTATGTCCCTTGCTATAGGGGACATATCAGGGAGAATATTGCTGTGTGAAATATCTGAGATTTTCCTGCCTATGTTCTCCTCTAGAACTTCAATGGTGCCATGACTTACATTTAAATTGTTTGTCCACCTTGAATTTATTTTTGTGTATGGTGTAAGTTGGTGCTCCTACCCTTTGTGACAGCATGGATGGAACTGGAAAGCATTATGCTAAGCAAAATAAGTCAGGTGGTGAAAGAAAAATACCATATGATCTCACCTTTAACAGGGACCTAATCAACAAAAACAAACAAACAAGCAAAATATAATCAAAGATTCTGAAATTGAGAACAAGCTGACAGTGACCAGAGAGAAGAGGGGAGGGAATTTCAGGGGAAAAGGGTAAGGGTTTGCAGGAACAAATATAAAGAACACATGGACAACAATGAGGGGGGGGTGGAATGGGAGGGAGGTAGGGAGGGTTGGGGGTGGGTGGGCTGAGATGGGGATAAAAGGCAGAAAACTATACTTGAACAACAATTAAAATGAAAAGTAAAAAATTCTTTACTTTCAAGTGTATTTATTAAGTTTCTTGTATTATGAACTGAATAATTATATCTTGAGAAATAGGGTTATATACTTTATATGGTAAAATGTTAATACTATGTTATGAAAGAGTTTTCAAGTAAACCACATTATATAAGGAATACACTTTTTGGAAGAAATGTAAAATTATCTGATTTTATTACAATGACTCAATGACTAGCACTCTTAGAAGGAACATGAAATAAGTAAAGGATAGGTAATAAATTGAAATCAGTTTTTTAGTACAAAGAAAGCAGTACAGTTGCAAATGCTGATAATCTATAACATTATATAAAGGCAACAGATTAAAAGAACACCCAAAAGTGCTTATTATTATTTTAATCTCAAATGTTACTTTAGATTTGGCTTACTTAAACATCTTGAATGTTTATTGGAAAAAATATCACTAAAGTATGAAAATATGCTACTGCCTAGATAGATATAATAAAGCTCATAGAAATTTGATAATTGTTTCCCAAAATTAAGGATTTAACATGTCTTGACATCCTGTCTTGATTATTTGTTAAGACATCCTGGACTTTTTGTGCCTCAATAAATTTGTGTTTTTGACTTTACATAAGTCAATGATAAAAGGACCATATTTTAAACCCTAAATATAGAATTTTAAAATTTATGTTTGCAGCAGAAAAAAAATACCTGTAATTATGGTGCTCATTTAACTCATGATGACAGTCATTAGTGAGACTTCTTTTATTGCTGTAAATGACTCTGTGATAATTAGACCATATAAATGCAGATTTTGTTCAATGGTAAATGTCTAGTTTGCTTGTTTATATTTGATAACTTTATTGACCTATGACTGTTTTCTTGACAAGTGTACTACCACCCTATATCCTCAATTTTCATTGAAATATGTTATAAGAAAATAATATACCTTGAAAGAGTAACTTCTCTTTTACATCAGCGAAGGTACCTTTGGGGTGGGCAAGAGTAGGTTTACAGTTGCGAGTATGTGAAAGAGTTTATTCTTGTATTGTTATTGTTATTTCCTATTGTGTTATTTTCCATACAATTATAAACCTACTTTTGCCAGTCCCTGTGTGTTTCTGAAAATCAGGTGTTTTTGTTGTTGTTGTGCTAGAGTGATGTTTTCATAGGTACTGTGGTTCTTCAGCCTAAGGAGGACCACTCTTAATATGAAGCTAATGAAGAGATGCATGAGCTGATCAGAAAGACAGCATTATTTGTTTAGGAACAGTTGGGAGTATAATCATTTGATATAGGCTAGAGATTGCTTAAAAATTATTTGATGTCCATAAGTCAACCTATGGCAGAAAAGTGATTTAATCCATGGACAGTTGATTAGTTATCAAAGTTTTGATTCCCATTGGATAGTCACTTCTGGAATCTTGTTAGCACTTGGTTAGAAATATCTAGAAACTTCAAAAGAAAAGCTTATGTATTAAAACTATATGTTCTCCTACCTTAGATATGGTTTGTTATATTTGTTCAATTGCAAAGTGGCAAGGCAAGCTCTAAAACAATTGATGTACAAGATAGAAAGAACTGCCTAACTCTTAAATGTCAGAGACACTTTTGTCATGTCACCTTGACCCTCCTTTATTTATTTATTTATTTATTTATTTAATTTTACCAATGACAACCTCTGTCTGTACAGCACAAATAGGCCCAGCATGAGCCGCAGAGAATGTGCCATCACTGCATCCCAAGCATGTTAGCAAATATTAAATTTGTTTACATGGAGTGAATTATTTAAATGGACCATCATTATATTTTTTAGGTATAGGTAGACAATTTTTAGAGCACTTTTAATGCTTCCAGTAAAAATTCAGGGTAAATAGCTTTATAAATCTTATAAACAGAAAACCACAATAGATGAAACATCCTCAAGTTATCATTATTCATCATCTTTCTTCTTAAACTTTAATGAAAATGTAAATAGTTTATTTTGATTTTTATTAACAAAAGTACAGAAATAATTAAAATAGAAATGTTCACAGACAGAATCATATCCCTACTTTATTTCTGCCACAGAATGGAGTATTACAATACCCTTGTACCTGTACAAACTGTACACATCCACAGCCTGTCTTTCCATTGCTGAACATTCTCTGAATAATTGGGCAGGTCCACACTTGCTTTTTCAGTGTAGACTTTCCCTCAAATTGATTTTAAATTGCTCTGAAAGATCTGGTAAAATTTTGAAGGTGCCAATATTTGGATTAAAAATAGGCATAAGTTGGTTTCAAATTCTTTGTCCAACAAAACCAATGAATAGAGTATTTAAAAAAACCCAAATAGAGTGCAGCAACAATTCTGAGTTCATCAGCCATCTTGATGAATTGCTAAAAGACTGCACAGTTTCACACTGCAACTGACTTTTGCGAGAAGTAAGAAGGCACAAAGAAACAAGACATTTCCCAAGCTTTATATTTTTAGGAAATATACAAAAAACAGATGAAATGATGATTACTTTATGCAGTAAATCAAATGCACTGAACTGAATTCTTCCACATTGCAACATTTTTGATACCTCCAGATAGCAAGTATTTTCTTCCTAAGAACATCCCTTTCTTCTTCTAAACATACTTTACCTGTAGGAGTGATACACAAAAGAGGGATGAAATGGTTTATAATTATTTGAGTTTTCTAGTACATCTTTTTTACTACGGAATACATATTTTTAAAGTATATTGATTATGCTATTACAATTGTCCCATTTTTTCTTCTCTTCATCCTCCTTGGCCCTGCACCTCCCCTTTCACCAGCATTCCACCCCCCTTAGTTCATGTCCATGGGCTATGCATATAAGTTCTTTGGCTTCTCCATTTCCCACACTATTTTAACTGCCCCCTGTCTATTTTGTAGCTATGAAGTATGCTTCTTATTCCCTATACATTTCCCACCCATTCTCCCCAACCCCTCCCCACTGATAAACCTCAATGTGATCTCCATTTCTGTGATTCTGTTCCTGTTCTAGTTGTTTGCTTAGTTTGCTTTTGTTTTTGTTTTTGTTTTAGGTTCATTGTTGATAGTTGTGAGTTTGTTGTCATTTTACTGTTCATAGTTTTTGATCTTCTTCTATTTCTTAGATAACTCCCTTTAACATTTCATATAGTAAGGGCTTGGTGGTGATGAACTTCTTTAACTTGACCTTATCTGGGAAGCACTTTATCTGCCCTTCCATTCTAAATGATAGTTTTGCTGGATAGAGTAATCTTGGATGTAGGTCCTTGCCTTTCTTGACTTGGAATACTTCTTTCCAGTCCCTATTTACCTGTGAGGGTTCTTTTGAGAAATCAGCTGATAATCTTATGGGCACTCCTTTGTAGGTAACTTTTTTTCTCTTGCTGCTTTAAAGATTCTCTCTTTATCTTTAATCTTGGGTAATGTAATTATGTTATGTCTTGGTGTGTTCCTGCTTGGGTCCAACTTCTTTCTCTCTGGGCTTCCTGGGTTTCCTGGAATTCTATTTCCTTTGCCAGATTTGTGAAGATCTCCTTCATTATTTTTTTCAAATAAGTTTTCAATTTCTTGCTGTTCCTTTTCTACTTCTGGCACTCCTATGATTCAGATGTTAGAACCTTTAAAGTTGTCCCAGACGTTCCTAAGCTTGTCCTCATTTTTTAAAATTCTTGTTTCTTCATTCTGTTTTGGTTGACTATTTCTTCCTTCTGTTACAAATTGTTGACTTTAGTACCAGTTTCCTTATCTTCACTGTTGGTTTCCCATATACTTTCCTTTATTTCACTTTGCATAGCCTTCACTTCTTCCTCTATTTTGTGTCCATACTCAATAATTTTTGCAAGTATCCTGATTACCAGTGTTTTAAACTCTGCATCTGATAGGTTGGCTATCTTCTTGTTGCTTAGTTCTTTTTCTGGAGGTTTGATGTGTTCTTTCATTTGGGCCATGTTTCTTTGTCTTGGTACACCTGTTACATCATAAGGGGTGGGGCCTTAAGTATTCACCAGGGTGGGACAACTCTCTTTGCTATGTTGTGACTCTCTATGTGAGGGAGGGGTCTGAGGGAGAACAGTGCTACTAGCTCAGCTCTCGGCTGGCTTTCAGTCACTTCCCCCACCACCCACAAGCAAATTTGACCCTTCTGCTTCTGATTCCTGGGTGGGTAGGTTTGTGTAGGTTCTAGGACCCTGTGAGTCTCTCCAACAAACTCTCCTGTGAGGCTGGAAGTTTATCCTGCCACTTAAACCCCCACAGGTTTTTACAGCCAGAAGTTTTGAATCTTTAATTTCCCACACTGGGACCCTAGGTTGTGTTGTCTGTCTTGCTTCCCAGTTGTTTCTCCTGGCTTATCCAAATGTAAATATGGGACTGCCTGGTCTGCCAGCCACTGCCTCGGGTGGCCTGGTCTGTTCAGTTGCCATGGGTTTTCTCCCTGCTGGCTGCCTGTCTCCACCCCATCTACCAGTCTGAATGAATATTTCTTCTTCAACTCCTTGGTTGTCGGACTTCCATACAGTTTGATTTTCTGGCAGTTCTGGTTGTTTTTGGTCTTTAAACTGGTGTTATCCTTTTGGTTTTGTGGGGAAGCAAAGTGTATCTACTTATGCCTACAGTGGCAGAGGCTGGTGAGAAGAGGAAGGTTTTTATTCAAATCCTGCACAATCTGGCAGAATGATAAAATTCCTGTCTTAATACTCATTTTGGCAAGGAGTGTGCCAAGACACTGGCATGTACTCCACCAGGTCAGCAAGAGGGAGAAATTCCCTCCTGGAAGCCATGAGCCACATAGTTGCTAAAGGCACATGGCCCTTAGAGAAGACAGGCCAGTACACTGTCCAAGTGCAGGTCCAAAGCAGTGAGCCAGGAGCAGGAGAGATATTTCTTTGTTCATCTGGGTTTATATTAGCTTCAGGTTTGGGACAGACCAGGTGATTTCTCAGAATGACTAATTAACCTCCTAAACTACATACTTTGGGTGGGTCCACCTCACAATCAATTCCTTCTTTCTCTAGGCTAGATTGATAGGCTTTGGTCCAGCACTTCCCCTGACAACATTTTAACAACTTTGTTTTTATTTAAACTTTATTGTATTTTCTTTGCCACTCAGTCCCCTTATACTCCTCTCCCCCCAGCAATCACCACTCTGTTGTCCATATGCATGAGTACTTTCTCCTTTTTGCTCCATCCATCCACCTCCTGACCTCCCCCACCCACAAGCTGTTATTCTGCTCTTCATCTATGAGTCTGTTCCCATTTTCCTTGTTAGTTCAGGTTGTTTATTAGATTCCACATATGAGTGAAATCTTTTGGTATTTGTATTTCTCTGACTGATTTATTTCACTTAGCATAATATTCTCCAGGTCCGTACATACTATTGCAAAGAGCACAGTTTTCTTCTTTTTTTATGGCCAAATAGTATTCCATTGCCTAAATGTCCCATAGTTGTTTCATCTCTTCATCCACTGATGGACACTTGGGCTGTTTCCATATCTGTGGAATTGCAAATATGCTACAATGAACATAAGGGTGCTTATGTCCTTTTGGGTTAGTGTTTCAATTTTCTTTGGATAAATTTCCAGAACTGGAATCACTGGGTCAAAAGGCAGCCTCTCATCAGATATATCTGTGAATATGCTTTCCCATTCTCTGGGTGGTCTTTTTATTTTGTTGGCAATTTCCTTTGCTGTGCAAAACTTTTTGTTTGACATAGTCCCATTTGTTTATTTTTCTTTTGTATTCTTTATCTGGACAGATATATCCAATAGAGAATTGCTACATGCAATGACCAAGATTTTGCTGCTAATGTTTTCTTCTAGGGTTTTCATGGTTTCAGGTATATGTTTAAGTCTTTGACCCATTTTGAATTTATTCTTGTGTGTGGTATAAGGAGGTGGTCTAGTTTCATTTTTCTGTATGCATCTGTTCAATTTTCCCAACACCATTTATTGAATACACTATATTTAACCCAATGTATATGCTTGCTTCCTCTGTTGAATATTAATTGACTATATAGATGTGGGTTTATTTCTTGGCTCTGTATTCTGTTCCACTGACCTATATGTCTGTTTTTATGCCAATACCAGGCTGTTTTGATTGCTATGGCCTTACAGTATAGTTTCACATTAGCTACTGTGATGTTGTTAGCAGTGTTGTTCTTTCTCTTTATATAGGGCCTTTTGTGGTTCCATAAAAATTTTTGAAATGCTTGTTTTAGTTCTGTAAAATACATCATTGGAATCTTGAAAAGGATTACATTGAAACTATAGATTGCTTTGGGTAGTATGGATGTTTTAATGATATTAATTCTTCCTATCCATGAACATGGAATATGCTTCCAATTATTTTTATCTTTAATTTCTTTCTTTATTGTCTTAAAATTTTCAAGTACAGGTCTTTTACATCCTTGGTCAGCTTTATTCCTAGGTATTTTACTCTTTTTTGAAGCAATTGTAAATTGGATTGTTTACTTAATTTCCCTTTCTGTTGGTTCATTATTGGCATGTAAAAATGCAACTGATTTCTGGATATTAATTTTATATCCTGCTACTTTGCTGAATTCATTAATCAGTTCTAGTAGTTTCTTGGTGGAATCTTTGGGGATCTCTAGATCTAGTATCATGTCATCTGCAAAAAATGAGTTTTACTTCTTCCTTTCTAATTTGGATGTCTTTTTATTTCTTCTTATTGTCTGATTGTTGTTCTTAGGACCTCCAGTATTATGTTGCATAAGAGAGGTAAAGGTGGATATCCCCATTTTTTCCTGTTCTTAAGGGGAACACTTATAGTTTATTGTCCATTGAGTATAATGCTGGCAGTGGGCTTGTCATGTATGGCTTTTATTATGTTTAGGTATGTTCCCTCTATCCCCACTTTGTTGAAAGTCTTTATCATAAATGGGTGCTGAATTTTATCAAATGCTTTTTCTGAATCTAATCTATTGATATGATCATGTGGTTTTTAACCTTCATTTTTTTATGTGGTGAATCATATTTATTTATTTGCAAATGTTGTACCAACTTTTCATTCCCAGAATAGATCCCACTTGATCATGTGTACTATCTTTTTGATACATTTCTTTGTTCAGTTTGCTAATATTTTGTAGAGGATATATTCACCAGGGATATTGGCCTGTAATTTTCTTTGTAGTATCTTTATCTGGTTTTGGCATTAGGCTAATGCTGGCCTTGTAAAATGAGTGGAGAGCCTTCCCTCCTCTTAAATTTTTTGAAATAGTTTGAGAAGCAGAGGTGTTAGTTCTTCTTGGAATATTTGCTAAAATTCCCTGGCAAAGTCCAAGACTTTTGTTTTTGGCAGTTTCTTAATTACTGCTTCATTTTCACTAGATGTAATCTGTCTATTCAGATTCTCTGATTCTTCCTGATTTAGGCATGGAAGATTGTATGTTTCTAGGAATTTTCCATTTCATCCAGGTTGTCCAGTTGCTGGCATATAGTTGTTCATATTTTCTTACAATCCTTTACATGTTCTTGGTGTCAGTTGTTATTTCTTCTCTTTCATTTCTGATTTTATTTATTTTGGTCCTTTCTCTTTTTTCCCCTTTTATTTGGTGTTTTCTGTGTTTGTTTATTTATTTATTTATTATTTATTTATTATTTTTTATTGTTGCTCAAGTACAGTTGTCTCCATTTCCCCTCCACCACTCCTTCAGCTATCCCCACCTTCCACCCTTGATCCTACCTCCTTTTGGCTTTGTGCATGTGTCCTTTATACATGTTCCTTGACAATCCTTCCCCCTTCCCCCCCACACATTATGCCCTTCAACCTCCCCTCTGTTTACTGTCAGTTTGTTCTTTATTTCATTGTCTCAGGTTGTATTTTGCTTGCTTGTTTCTCTTGTTGATTAGGTTCCACTTACAGGTGATATCACATGGTATTTGTCTTTCACAACCTGGCTTATTTCACTTAGCATAATGCTCCCCAGATCCATCCAAGCTGTCAAAAGGGTAGGAGCTCCTTCTTTCTTTCTGCTGCATAGTATTCCATTGTGTAAATGTACCACAGTTTTTTGACCCATTCATTTACTGATGGGCACTTACATTGCTTCCAGCACTTGGCTATTTAAAAAAAATGCTGCTATGAACATTGGGGTGCATAGGTTCTTTTGAATTAGGGTTTCAGGATTCTTAGGGTATAGTCCCAGCAATGGAATTGCTGGGTCAAAAGGCAATTCCATTTTTAGTATTTTGAGGAAATTCCATACTGTTTTCTACAGTGGCTGCACCAGTCTGTATTCCCACCAACAGTGTACTAGGGTTCCCTTTTCTCCACAACGTCACCAGCACTGTTGTTGGTTGAATTGGTTATGATGGCCATTCTCACTGGTGTGGAGTGGTATCACATTGTAGTTTTAATTTGCATGTTTCTAATGGTTAGTGATGCTGAATATCCTTTCATATGTCTCTGGGCCCTCTGTATGTCCTCGTTGGAGAAGTGTCTGTTTAGGTCATTTGTCCATTTTTTAATTGGATTGTTTTTCTTCTTGGAGTGGAGTTCTGTCTTTTTCTCTTGATGAATCTGATAAATGTTTGTCAATCTTGTTTATCTTTTAAAAAAAACAGCTCTTGGATTCATTAATCTTTTGTATCTTTTTTTAGACTCTCTTTTATTTCTGCTCTGATATTTATTATTGCCTTCCTTCTACTCACTTTGGGCTTTAATTGCTTTTTTTCAAGTTTTTTTAAGTGTATAAGTAGATAGTTTATTTGAGCTTTTTTTTAAGATTTTATTTATTTATTTTTAGAGAGGGAAGGGAGGGCGAGAGAGAGAGAGAGAGAGAAACATCTGTGTGCGGTTGCTGGGGGACATGGCCTGCAACCTAGGCGTGTGCCCTGACTGGGAATCGAACCTATGATGCCTGGTTCGCAGCCCACGCTCAATCCACTGAGCTACACCAGCCAGGGCAAGCTTTTTTTTTTATTTGAGATGGACATTTAATGCTATTAATTTTCCTCTTAGGGTTTCCTTCCAGTGTCCCAAACCGATTTTGGATTGTTATGTTCACATTTTCATTTGTTTCCAGTTATCTTTTGATTTCTTGATTGAACTTATTGTTGACCCATCTATTGTTTAATAACATGTTATTTAGTTTCCACTAATTTGCATGTTTTTCAATGTTCTTCTTGTGATTAATTTTTAGTTTCATAGCATTGTGGTCAGAGAAGATACTTGATATGATTTCAGTCTTCTTAAATTTGTTGACACTTGTTTTGTCTCATAACATCATGCTGTTTTCTATCCTAGAAAACTTTCCATGTGAACTTGGAAAGTATGTATATTCTGGTGCTTTGGGATGAAATGCTTTAAAGATATCTATTAAATCCTTTTGATCTAGTGTGTCATAAGGCTATGTCTCCTTATTGATTTTCTGCCTAGCAGATCTATCTATTGAAGTTAGTGGGGTATAAAAATCCAACTATGACTGTATTTCTGTCGATCTCTCTCTTTATGTCCGTGAAGATTTGCTTCACATTTATGTTCCTATGTTGGATTCATAAATGTTTACTAGGGTTATATCATTTTGTTGGATTGTTCCTTTTATCATTATGTAGTATTGTCCTTCTTTGTGTTACTACAGCCTTGGTTTTAAAGTCTATTTCATTGGCTATAATCACTGCTACCCCACTTTTTTTTTCTATTCCATTTGTATGATATATCCATTTCCATCCCTTTACTTTTAGTCTGTGTGTATCTCTCGATTTGAGATGGGTTTATTGATGGCAGCATATATATGGTTCTTGTGTTCTTATCCATTCAACTACCCTATGTCTTTTGGTGGGAACATTAAACCATTTATAGTTGAAGTAATTATTGATAGATACATATGTAGTGCCATTTTATTGTTAGACTGTTTCTCTCTCTCTATCTTTTTATTTCTTTCTCTTTTTCTTCTTCCTTTTAAATGAAGACCCTTAATATTTGATGCAGTACTTGTATGGTGTTATCAAACTCCTTTAACTTTTTCTTGTCTGGGAAGCTCCTTATTTTCCTTTGATTTTAAATGATAGCCTTGCTGGGTAAAATAGCCTTGGTTATAGGTCCTTGCTTTCCAGCACCTTGAATATTTTACACCATGCCCTTCTGGCCTGAAATATTTCTGTTGAGTAATCAGATGACAGTCTAATTGGTGCTCCTGTGTATGTAACCACCTGCATTTCTCTTGCAGCTTTTAGGATTCTCTTCTTGTTTTTAAGCCATGTCATTTTAATTGTGATGTATCTTGGTGTAGGCCTTTTTGGGTACAACTTGTTTAGGACTCTCTGACCTCCCTGGACTTGCATACCTTTTTCCTTCACCAGATAGGGAACTTTTCAGTCATTATTTCTTCAAATAGGTTGTTGACTTCTTGCTGTCTCTCTTCTCCTTCTGTTATTCCCATGATGTGGATGTTGCTATATTTCATGTTATCCCAAATGTTTCTTAAGCTCTCCTCATTTTTTAAAATTATTTTTTTTCTCTTTGCCTTTTTTTCAAGATTTTTTTTCTACCTTGTCTTCCAAATCACTGATTTGATCCTCTGCTTCATCTAACCTATTGTTTATTCCTTCCAGTGTATTATTTATTACACTGCATTGCATTCTTTATTTCTGACTGGTCCTTTTTTTAATGGTTTCTATGTCTTTTTTCATGCTGTTGAGTATTCTTATAATCACCACTCTAAACTCTCTATCTGACAAATTACTTGCTTCCATTTCATCTATTTTTTTCTCTATAAAATTCCCTTGTTCCTTATTTGGGGTGTGCGTCTTTGTCTTCCCATATTGTCTATTTCTTTGCATTTTCCACCTTAGTTGTTAAGTTAATCATCCTGTAATCAGCAGCCTTGCTTAATTTCCACAGGGTTGGACAGAGCAATTTTTTTAGGTGGGGCTATTGCTTTCCCTCAGGCTGATGCCACTTGGAGATGAGTGCTCTGTTTGAGAAGGATGGCTTCTGCAGTATGCAAAATGACTCAGTATAGGGATCCTGGTTGCTGTTTCTTCAGTTTTCTTTCCAGAGCCACTAACCCCGGACCTTTCTCAAGGTCTCTTTCCTAGTCTTCCCTCCCTCTTCTGCAGCCCATGTTAAGTGCATGCAAATGTAATTTTGTTCATTGGCTTTTTAAGAGGCTCTCTGCACCTCCAGCCATCCCTCCCTGGCAGACAGAAATGCTGCTGTTCTGTACACCTTGATGTTACCTGGGCTCCTTTCCAGCTCTGGTGCTTTTGGCTGTGGAGCCCAGCTTGGTGTTTAGACCCCACAATTCAGGGTATCTAAAATATCCCTCCAGAACATGGGCTGCCACCTGTGGTTTCTTCTGTCTCCATTCTAACTTCTATTGTACATGTGCCTGCCTTCCCCCAGTCCCACTCCCAATGTGGTTCCAGAAAGTGGTAAGAGGTCTTTTTTGTTCTTATCCAATAATCTTGCTCTTCTTGTACATGGTCACAGTAAGGAATTTCTCCTGCCAATATCTTGCCCACTGTGGGAGAGCCTGCACTCAGTTCAACATGGAAGTGCTATGAAACTCAATGTCCTTGGCCATGGCCCTGGGTGGTTTGCAAAGATATTCTAGTTACATGCCACAGCTTCTGTGCCTGGGTGAGCATGGCTTGGTGCAGAAGCTGCTCTCAGGTTCCACACCCATGGCCTATCTCTGTCCCCCATTTTATTTCCCCACTCAGCCCACTCCTTGCAGTCTGGACAGAATATTGCTGTCACCATCTGTTGACCATGGTCCTTGGTTACCACTTCTTTCTGAGGGTGGGACAGAGCAGGAATATAATGTGGTGGGCCATTTCTCTGATTGTTAGTAGCCCTGATGTGTCTGGATGAAATAATTCAGTCTACCATTCCCGACTGTTTATTAAATGCTTAATCTTTACCAGATGTCATGTTAAGTGGTATATATTTGTTCTCTGTGATTCTTACAAAGATCCCTGTTAAATAGGTACTGGTATACCTTTTAAAAATATTTTGATAGAAAACAACTGAATATTATAAAGTTTATAATTTTCATAATGCTCACAGCTAGTAAGTGGCAAATCCAAGTCTAACTAATTCTTACTTTTCACGGTAAGGCACACGGTGTCTTTGAGTGCATTTAGAGTTGACTATACCATGGAACTTACCCTTTGTAATTAAACTAGGCTATGAAGGGGGGCATCATGGCAAAGAGCCTATGGAATGAAATGACTGGTTAAATCTCAGGACCTTATTTTACCTCACTGAGCATTAATTTTCTAGTGTTTGTTGAAACAGTTAAAGGAGGTAAAAATTTCTGGCACTTGACACAGAATTGGCATTCAATAGTTTGGGGTAGAATTTCTTTTCTTTTTACTTTTCATAAATTATTTAACCATATTTATTGAGTACCTACAGACTGGTACTTTCCTAAGTGTGGTGAGCACATGAATGAATAAAAAACCTTGAAGTTTTTGTTCAAAGATGAGCGAGTGCCTTGCAAAAAAGACATTTTGGAAGCTCAAAATGCAAATAATTATAATGTAATCTAGAAGGCATATGTGTTTATGTGAACCAGAGAGTTTACATATGACCCAGTGTGGTCAAGGAAGGTTTCCTAGATTAGATTATGCTTGAGTTGAACCTTAAGGAATTAACATTCCTAGGAGTGAGCTTGACATGAAGAGATAAGAAAGAAATGCTAGACAGAGAAAGGAAAATGAGAGCAAAGACATGGAGGTGCTAAACAGCATTTAACATCTCTGGATTATAGAGT
>PVIA01011454.1:0-34779 GCA_004024845.1 Tonatia bakeri
TCTTTCCAAATGCACATGGAATGTTTTCAAAGATAGACCACATGATAGGACAAAAAACAAGCCTCAACAATTTCAAGAAAATTGAAACCATACCAAGCATTTTCTCGGATCACAAGGGACTGAAACCAGAAACCAACCCCAAGGAAAAAAACCCAAAACACTCAAAATCATGGAGATTAAATAGCATGCTATTAAACAATGAATGGGTCAAGAATGAAATTAGGGAAGAAATCAAAAGGTTTCTGGAAATGAATGAAAATGAACTCACAACAACCGTAAACTTATGAGACACAGTGAAGGCAGTATTGAGAGGGAAGTTCATAGTGATACAGGCCTACCTAAAAATATAGAAACATTTCAAACAAACGACCTAACCGTACGTCTACAAGAACTCAAGGAACAACAACAAAAACAGCCCAGAGTAAGGAAGGAAATAACCAAGATCAGAGCAGAATTAAATGACATAGAGACTAAAAGCACAATTCTAAGGATCCATGAATCCAGGAGCTGGTTCTTTGAAAAGATAAACAAACTCGACAAGCCTTTAAGCAGACTCATCAAGAAAAAAAGAGAGAAGACCCAAATAAACAAAATCAGAAATGAAAGAGGAGAGATTACAACTGATTCCACAGAAATACAAAGGATTGTAAAAAATTGCTACAAAGAACTATATGCCAAGAAATTTGAAAACTTAGATGAAATGGACCAATTTCTAGAAAAATATAATCTTCCAAAACTCAATGAAAAAGAAGCAGAAAGCCTGAACAGACCAATAACAGCAAAAGAAATTGAAGCAGTAATCAAAAAACTGCCAACACACAAAAGACCTGGACGAGATGGCTTCACAGGAGACTTCTACAAAGCATTTAAGGAAGAGCTATCCCCTATCCTTCACATTCCAAAAAATCCAAAAAGATGGAAGGCTTCCAAACTCTTCTTATTAGGCCAACATCATCATCATCCCAAAACCAGATAAAGACACAACAAAGAAAGAAAACTTCTAGCCAATATCACTGATGAACATAGACACTAAAATCCTCAACAAAATACTGGCAAACCACATCCAACAATATATTAAAAAGATCATACACCATGACCAAGTGGGATTCATCCCAGGGATGCAAGGATGGTTCAATATTCCCAAATCAGTAAATGTAATACATCACATAAACAAAAGCAAAGACAAAATCACATGATCATGTAAATAGATGCAGAAAAAGCATTTGATAAGGTACAACACCCATTTATGATAAAAACACTTAGCAAAGTGGGAATAAAGGGAGCATTCCTCAACATAATGAAAGCCATATATGAGAGACCTACAGCCAACATCATACTCAAAGGGAAAAAATTAAAATCTTCCCCACTAAGATCAGGAACAAGACAAGGTTATCCACTTTCACCACTTCTATTCAATATAGTACTGGAAGTTTTAGCCACAGCAATCAGACAAGAAAAAGAAATAAAAGGCATAGTGTACATAGAAAATCCTAAAGGCTTGGCCAAAAAACTGCTTGACCTAATAAATGAATTTGGCAAAACAGTGGGATACAAAGTCAATATCCAGAAATCAAAGGCATTTCTGTACACCATCAATGAAACAGCAGAAGCAGAAATCAAGAAAAAAATCCCATTTGAAATAGCAAAGAGAAAAATAAATACTTAGGAATAAACCTATCCAAAGAGGTAAAAGACCTGTATTCAGAAAACTACATAACACTGAAGAAAGAAATCAAGGAAGACACAAATTAATGGAAACATGTACCATGTTCATGGATTGGAAGAATTAACATCATTCAAATGTCCATACTACCCAAAGCAATTTATAGATTCAATGGAATACCTATTAAAGTACCAAAGGCATATTTCACAAACATAGAACAAACACTTAAAAAATTATATGGAACCATAAATGACCCCAAATAGCTGCTGTAATTTTGAGAAAGAAGAGTAAAGTAGGAGGGATCACAATACCTGATACTAAACTATATTACAAGGCCACTGTAATCAAAATAGCCTGGTACTGGCATAAAAACAGGCATATGGACCAATGGAACAGAACAGGGAGCCCAGAAATAAACCCAAGTCTCTATAGTCAATTGATATTTGATAAAGGAGGCAGCGACATAAAATGGAGTAAAAATAGCCTCTTCAACAAATGGTGTTGGGAAAACTGGACAGCTACGTGCAAAAAAAAAAAAATGAAACTCGACCACCAACTTACACCTTACATAAAAATAAATTCAAGATGGATAAACTACTTAAATATAAACCATGACACCATTGACATCCTAGAGGAGAACATAGGTAGGAAAATCTCAGATATTTCACCCCCAAAAACGTTTTTACTGACATGTCCCCTAGAGCAAGGGACATAAAGGAAAGAATAAACAAATGAGATTTCATCAAAATAAAAAGCTTCTGCATGGCTAAAGAAAACAGTATTAAAATAAAAAGGGAACCAACTGTATGGGAAAACATGTTTGTCAATGATACCTCAGGCAAGGGTTTAATATCCAAAATATACAAAGAACTTACACTCTCCACTCTAAGAAGACAAGCAACCCAATTAAGAAATGGGCAAAGGACTTGAACAGACACTTCTCCAAGGAGGACATACAGAAGGTCCAAAGACACATGTAATGATGTTCAATATCGCTAGCTATCAGAGAGATGCAGATTAAAACCACAATGAGGTACCACTTCACACCAGCCAGAATGGCCATCATAAACAAAGCAACAAACAAATGGTGGAGAGGTTGTGGAGAAAAGGGGACACTAGTGCACTGTTGGTGGGACTGCAGACTGGTACAACCACTATGGAAAACAGTATGGAACTTCCTCAGAAAACTAAAAATGGATCTGCCTTTTCACCCAGCAATTCCACTGCTGGGACTATATCCTAAGAATCCTAAAACACCAATCCAAAAGAAGCTTTGCACCCCAATGTTCATAGCAGCACAATTTACAATAGCTAAGTGCTGGAAGCAACCTAGATGCCCATCAGTAAATGAATGGATCAAAAAACTATGGTACATTTACACAATGGAATTCTATGTAGCAGAAAGAAAGAAGGACCTCCTACCCTTTGCAACAGCATGGATGGAACTGGAAAGCATTATGCTAAGAGAAATAAGCCAGGCAGTGAAAGACAAATACCATATGATCTCGCCTTTAACAGGAACCTAAACAACAAAACAAAGAAACAAGCAAAATATAGTCAAAGACACCAAAATGGAGGACAGGCTGATGGTAACCAGAGGGGAGAGAAGAGGAAATTTCAGGGGAGATTGGGAAGGGTTTACAGGAACAAATATTGAGGACACATGGACAAAAACTAGGGGTGGTGGGAATGGGATGGAGGTGGAGAGGGATGGGTGGGTGGGCTGGAATGGGAGTAAAAGGTAGAAAACTGTACTTGAACAGGGATTAAAATTTAAAAAAGAGAAAAAGCACTCATGGACATACATGGACAACAGTGTGGTTATTGTTGGGGGAAGTGAAGTATAAGGCGACTAATTGGTAATGGAAAAAATAAAATAAAGATTAAATTTAAAAGGAAAATGAGTAAACTGTACTCTATAATAAAGTAAAGACATAAATACCAATTCAGAAAAGATAAATGAAAGCCAAAGTAAGAAAATCCAGAACTGCATTAAAGGAATAACATGCCATGACCAAATGGGGTTAGTTTTCTACTTGTAAATAAAATCACACAATTAAAATCACAAATCTCAAATTGGCACTCAACACTGCCTGGCATCTTGTTATGTTTCCCAGTAAGTCAGCTTACCCACTTTTCTGAGAAATACCATGTTCCTTTCTACTCATTCTTAGCTTAGGCTACCTCATATTTCATTGAGAACGTGAAAATACTAACACATAAGATCTTCCTTATCCCCCTCAAATTGAATCTCTAAACCTACTATGCCCATTTCGTATTTCTTCTTCTACCAAAGACTATTCCCACACTTGTATTCTGAATGTTATACACTCTCATCTTCTCAAGGACTTCACTGACAGTTTATAAACTGACAAACAAAATAGAAATAAGGGTGGACATATGGAACAGACTAACAGCTGTCAGAGGGGAGGGAGAGAGGAGGCTTGGTGGAAGAAGGTGAAGGGATTAGCTAAAGAACACATATGCATGATTCATAGACACAGACAACAGTGTGGTAATAGCCAGAGAGAAGAGGGCACAGAGGCTGGGTGGAGGTAGGCAAAGGAGGAGTAAATGGGGCCATCTGTAATAGTGCCAACAATAAAAATAAAGTAAAAGAAAAGGGCTTCACTTTTCAAATTAATCTCCCTCTTTCTGAAATCACCATTCTGTTTCTCTCTCCTGTATCATTACAAATATGATTCAACATTTCTTATCTCACCAAAAAGTAATTTTCTTCCAACTGCACAAGGTACTTTTGCTTCTATTCTATTTCTTTAAATATGAGAGAATTATTTCCACTACCTGTTCCACTTCATTGCCATAGATTCACACTTCAGCCAACTCCAATCTGGTTTCCTTGCCAATTATTCCACTCAAACCATTCTGGGCAAGGTCATTGATGACCTCTATGTTGCCAAACATATTGGTGAAGTTCTTTGTTCATCTTACATGATTAGAAAACTTTCTTATAGTGCTCACTCTCTGATTCTCAATCTCTCTCCTCTTTTGAATTCTGTAATAACTTATTTTACTGGTTTTCTTCCTGCCACCCTGGCAACTACTTGGTCAGTGCTAACTCTCCTTCCTCTTCCAGACTTCTTACAGTATCCCAGGACTCAGTCCTGTGGAGTTCCTTCTCTTCTATCCTTTTTACTCTCTCTCTCTCTCTCTCTCTCATTCTCTCCCCTTCTCTCTATATTCTTTTTCTAGCTGATCCTATCCAGTTCTATGCCTTCCAAATATTGTCTACATGCTGATGCTGTCAGAGGGGAGAGAGGTGGGACTGGATGAAAAAGGTGAAGGGATTAGCTAAAGATCTTACATGCATTACTCAAAGACATAGAAAACAGTGTGGTGATGGGCAGAGGGAAGGGGGAGATAGAGGGCTACATGGAGGTGGGCAAAGGAGGTAAGCTCCAGATTTGTGTATCCAAGTAGCCATAAGACTTGAATGTCTAAGAATTTAACATTCAGAATGACCACACAGAACTCTTCATTCTCACACTGTCTTCATTTTCATGTAACACCTGACATTGTGCTCTTCATCTTCCTAAATCATATCATTATAAATCCAGTTGCTTAGGAGCTATTCTTAACATTTTTTCACTTTTCCTTGACCCTGTATCCAATCTGTCATTAATTGCTATCAATTTCCACCAACTTTTTAGTTTGAAATTTCAAACCTACAAGAATATCAAAGGAATAATAAAATGAACACTTATACACTCTTTATTTAGAATCATCAGTTGTTAATTTGAAATCAACTGAAAGAGGTGTGTCCAAGATGGTTGTGTAAGAGGACACTTAACTTGTCCTCTCCCAACAACACATCAAATGTACACCTATATGAAGAATGATTCCACTCGAGAGACAACTGAGGGCCAACTGAACAACTTATCTACAACAAACACGAGAGAAACACCATGTAGAGAAAGTTGAGGAACTGTGAGAGCTCTTCAGGTGCTGAGAGAACTCTCCAGGACCGGAGGAATTTGTGAGCATCATTGTTTACATTTCCCTGCACTTGGATAGTGGAAAGAAACACTATCCAGGTTCTCTGGCCAACCTGCAGGGTTGCTATGATATGTTCCTAGCCACCCCTCATGGAGCTGGTTCCAACAGGAACAGGAGGGCACTATAGCATTGTACAAGTGGCTCCTCCATGCAGAGATTAATCCAGTGGGCACAACAGGAAGCTGTTGCATACACTCAAAGGGTTGCACATGCATCTAGAGCTCTCCTACCCAGAGAGAATGTAAAACTAGCAAAACATGGTGGTACCCACACGATGGATGCCCCATTTGGAAAAAGTGTGGAAATAGAAAGGTAATGCACTGCACACCCACAGGGCTGCCCCATCCTGAGAAAGTGTAGAGATAGTGTGGTGCTGTTTTATCTATGGCTGCCCCACCTGGAGAAGGTACAGAACAGGTGGGGCACTGCTACATGAACATGTAAGGCTACCAGGTCTACAGAAAATGTAGAACTAGTCAAGTGTTATGGAGCCTGCACATAGGGCTGCACCATCTGTAGAAAGTATGGAACTAGTAGGGTGCTGCAACATGCACACACCAGGCAGTCCCATGTAGATCAGAAGGGCTAGGAAACATGCCCTATTATACTACAATGCCCCAAATCTATTCTGGCTGCACAACAGAGTGCTACTGCACACGTATGCACACCAGGCTGCCCCATTCAGAACCCACTCCTCTGGCTAGACAGCACACCAGGCAATGCACGCACCCACCCTACTACAACTGGCTTGTCAAAACCATGTGGATTACGGTCAACAGATATCTTTTACAAGACTGGAAAAGATGGTTATTTTATCTAAGGAACAAACACAGACAGTCAAATGAAATGTACAGATAGAAGAATAGTCTCCAAATGAAAAAACAAGAAAAACCTTGGAGAAAAATTCTAATGAAACTGAGATAAGTAACTTGCCTGATGAAGAATTCAAAGAAATGGTCATAAGGATGCTCAACATGTTGAGAATAGAATAGAGGAACTCAAGGAGAAGTTCAAGAAAGAGTTAGAAAACATGATAAAAACAATTAAATGAAGAATAGAATAACTACAATAAAAATACAATGGACAAAATTGATAGCAGAGTAGTTAATACAGAAGCATGTATTACTGACTTGGAAGACAAAATAGTGAAATCACCTGATCAGAACAGCAAAATGAAAAAAAAAATTAAAAATGGGAATAGTATAAGGTACCTCTGAAACAACATCAGATGCTCTAACATTCACATCATTAGTTTTTTGTCTTATTTTCTCTTATAGGGATTCCAGAAGGGGAAGAGAGAGAGAGGCAGAAAGTATATATAAAGAAATAATGGCTAAAAACTTTCCTTATCTGAAGAAGGAAACAGACATCTAGGTCTAGAAAGCACAGAATGTTCCAAACAATATGAATGCAAAGAGACCTACACCAAGACATATTGTAATTAAAATGGCAAAGTTAAGAATAAAGAAACAGTCTCAAAGGCAGCAAAAAAAAAAAAAAAAAAGTCGCATGTTGAGAAACTCCATAAAGCTATCAGCTGTTTTCTCAGCAGCAACTTTACAGTCCGGAAAGGACTGCCCGGTAATATTTAAAGTGCTTGAAAGAATGGAACATATAATCTACAATCCTATATGTGTAAATGTTATCATTCAGAATTGAAGGAGAGATAGTTTCCCAGAAAAGTAAAAACTAAAAAATGCTCACCACAACTCACCAGCTTTACAAGAAATGTTAAAGGGTCTTCTTTATGTAAAAAAGGCCATAACCAAAAAAGAAAACATAGGAGAGGAAAACATCTCACTGGTAAAGTGAATGCACCACTTAAAAAGCTAATATAAAAATTAAAAGACAAAAGTAGCAAAATTAACTACAATAAATAGTTGAGGATATACAAAACAAAGACTACAAAAAATGACACCAAAAACATAAGGAATGGAGGGGGTAGTAAAAATGCAGGACTTTTAAAACGCATTTCAATGTAAATGCCTATCAGCTTAAAATAGACTGCTATAGAAATAGATGGCTATATATGAACCTCATGGTAACCACAAATCAAAACCCTGTAAAATTGCACAAAGAATGAAGAGATAAAAACAAAATGGTAAGCCCTGGCTGGTGTAGCTCAGTGGATTGAGTGCGGGCTGCGAACCAAAGCATCGCAGGTTTGATTCCCAGTCAGGGCACAGCACCTGGGTTGCTCCCAGCAACCACACACTGATGTTTCTCTCTCTCTCTTTCTCCCTCCCTTCCCTCTCTAAAAATAAATAAATAAAATCTTTTAAAAAATGCTAAAGAAAACCAGCAAATCAAAAGAAAAGAGTCAAAACAAAAAGAAAGGAACAGAGAACAAAAATAACCAAAAACAACAAAATGGCAATAAGTACACACCTATCAATAATTAATTTAAATATAAATGGACTAAATGGTCCACTGAAAAGACATCGGGTTAGGGTGACTGAATGGATAAAAGAACAAGACTTATCTATAAGCTGCCTACGAGAGACTCATTTTAGATATAAAAACACACACACACAGACAGAAAATGAAATGATAATAAGATATTCATGTGCATAAAATTTTTTTAAAAGCTGGGGTAACAATATTCATATTACCCAAAACAGACTTTAAAATAAGCTGTAGCAAGAGACAAAGAAGGGCATTTTATAATGATAAAGGGATCAATCAATAAAAAGAATATAACAGTTGTAAATATCTATGTATCCAACAAAGGAGTACCTAAGTATGTAAAGCAGCTATTAATGGGCATAAATGAAGAAATTTGCAATAATACAACAATTGTTGGAGACTTTAATATCCCCTTTACCTCAGCAGATAGCTCATCCAGACAAAAAATTAATAAGAAAATAATGACCTTAAAGGTCACATTAGAACAGATTGACTTAATAAACATTTATAGAACATTTCATCACAAAACTGCAGAATACACATTTTTCTCAATTTTAAGACCCAAGAAGTTGTTTTGCAAAATAATCCAAAATTTGGATTAGTGTGATTATTTCACCATGTTTAGATAATCTTGTCAGTTATACCTCCAGCATACATCTCAAATTTGTCTATTAAATTTTGTCTCCATTGCTACTGTCCTAGCCCCAAACCCAGTTATTTATGATCTGGACTGATATGAAAACTTTCCAACTATTTTTTTTCCACTTCAACTTATTTTCTCAACAGCAGCCAGAGTAATCTTTTTTTTTATGAGCAAAAATCATTTTAGAAGATAAAAAACTATGAACAATAAAATGAACAACAAACTCATAACTATCAACAACTGAACCTAAAAATAAAAAATAAAAACTAAGCAAACAACTAGAACAGGAACAAAATCACAGAAATGAAGATCACATGGAGGGTTATCAGTGGGGAGGGGGAGAGGGAGAATGAGGGGGAAGGTACAAGGAATCAGAAGTATAATTTGTAGGCATAAAAACCAGAGTGATCTTTTAAAAATGCAAATTTGATCATATCATCCCTATACTTAAAGCCCATGAATAGCTTCTATTTCTCCATTTAGAAATAAACATCCGAACTTCTTACCCTGGCCTTCAGGGGCCTGCATAGTGTATAATTTCCACCCATTTCTCTGACTTTATATTTCACTGCCCTCCACAATCACTATATACATTTTACACAACTCTCTTCCTGGGGCTCTTGACATTTTGAGATATACCAGTTTATCTGCTTTGAAACCTTTTTATGTACTGTACATTTCTTCTGGAATGTTCTTCCTCTTGTTTTTTTTTTAACCTGGCTATCTCTTACATATCATTCATACTTAGCCTTAAACATCATATCTTTAGAGAAGACTTCTGTAATCACTTATTGCAAAATACGTATGCCCTGTGACTCATTTTCATAGCCTGTTCCTTTTCTTTTTTTTTTTTGCCTCCTTTTCTTGGTATCTAATTGTAATTTGTAATTCTATGTTTATTTGTGCAATTATTTATTTAATGTGTATTCTATGAAGGCAAGATATGTGGGGGGTGGTGATTTTTATTTATTTATTTTTAATTATTTTATTGTCATTCAATTACAGTTGTCTGTATTTTCTCCACAGTCCTCCCCCCACCCCCTCCAAACCCACCTCCCTCTCTTGCTTCTATCCTCCCCCTTGGTTTTGTCCATGTGTTCTTTATAAGTAGTTCCTGAAAACCAAGATATGTGTTTTATTCACTACTGTACTCCCATGGTTAACCACTGCCTAAGACATAGTAGTCAATTCAGTAAATATCTGGAAAGAAAGAAAGATTTCTGGGATAGTTTACGGACTCTCAGACTACATTTAAATATACATTTACAGTTATGCATGTCATTCAATTCATCCATTAGGCAGAAATGTTTGAAGAATCTTGTTCACATGTTTAGACTTTTTATTACACCCTCTCTTTTTTATTAACTCAGCACCCCATTTACTATTGCGATCTCAAAGACTTACTTGGGTTATATCTACTTCTGTTTTTCTTTCTTTCTTTTTATTGTTGTTCAATTACTTTGTCCCCATTCCCCTTCCCCCATTGTTTTTCAAACCTTTTCATGTGACCTGCAGACTTTCTAGGGCAGTATCCCTCAATCTTAAATAATGCATGGATGCTTCTTTAATGGAAAACATGTCAGAGGAGAGGGGGAGGGGGGGCAAAGGAGAAGAAGGGGTAGGGGCAAGCAAAGGAACATAAATAGAGGACTCATGGGCACAAATGATGGGAGGGGATAGACTGTGGGAGTTGGGAACAGGGCAGGGGAGAGCAAGGCGGGGGGAAGATGGGACAACTGTAACTGAACAATAATAAAAAAACTAAATTAAAAATAAAATAACAGCATTATTTTTGTTACAAATGATTTACCACTTGTAACATTAATATATTACTGACTGTTTTGATGCACATTATTTAGATGTCCGTGTCTATACCACTGTGCACTTTGAGATGCAATTCTCTCACATTTCTCTATTCCAGCTACTACAGAACCATTATGTGTATAGCCTGCCATGATGCTATTTAGCCTTCTCTTGATGAGAATACATTATTTACATATTAATTTCACTGCCATTCTCTTTTTATTCTACTCTAATTAAGCTAGTGGAATATATAAATAAAATAATGTTTAACACAGGATCCAAAATTGATGGAGGTACTCAGTTAATGATATTTTCAATGAGATTATCAATAATGTGATTTTATTAAGTTATTATCAGAATGAAAAGACACAAAGATGCCCTGGTTGGTGTAGGTCAGTGGATTGAGTGTTGGGGGTCACCAGTTTGATTTCCAGTCACGGCACATGCCTGGGTTGCAGGCCAGGCCCCCAGTAGGTAGCATGCAAGAGGCAACCACACATTGATGTTTCCTTCTCTTTCTCCCTCCCTTCCCTTCTGTCTAAAAATAAATAAATAAATAATCTTTTAAGAAAAAAACACAAAGATGACATTATTATAGAGAACTTGCTGCTACCTGAGACTATGTTCATGGATCTCCAGGGGATTCTAGAATCTCATAAAAATGAGAAAATTCTTGTCATGTAGAGCATATAAGGCTCAGAGATTCCACCATCCAAATGTAACATATTAATTCCTAAACATATATTTTTTAAAAGAAATTGTTTTTACTATCAAACAGGTAAGTTTTGATGATGAATTGAGCATTTGGGCCTTAGTTACAGTAATTAAAATGATGACTACCAATTTAGTGATCATTTACAATGTGTTAGGTCCTGTACTAGGCTCATTTTTAAAAAGATTTTATTTATTTTTAGAGAGAAGAGAAGGAATAAAGAAAGAGAGGGAGAGAAACATCAATGTGTGGTTGCTTCTTGTGTCCCCCTAACTGGGGACCTCACCTACAACCCAGACATGCACCCTGGCTGGGAATTGAACCAGTGACCTTTTTGTTCTCAGGCCAGCACTCAATCCACTGAGCCACACCAGCCAGGGCAGGCCATGTACTAAGCTCTTCACATCTCATATGATCATTAGCATCTCATTATATCTTCACACAGTCCTTTTATAGAGTAATATCCCCACTATTCATTTGAAGAAACTGAAATACAGACACATTAATAGTCCAAGACTACAGAGTCAATATATGAAAGAGCTATGTTTAAATTGCAGGCTGTTATCTGATTAACTGCAAAACTTGTATTTTACTACTATGTTCTATTGTTAATTGGCTGACTATACCTAAATTGTCCTGCTATTTTGGTGGACACATATAGTTCAGCCAAAATAAGTTACCTGTATGATTTTATTTATTTGTGTTTATTGAGGTATAATTGACATATAACATTAGTTTTAGGGATACATTATAATGACTCAATATTTGTATATATCAGGAAATGATCACCACAGTTAACCCAGTTACCATCCATCACCACACATAATCACAAATTTTTTTTTCTTGTGATGAGGACTTTTAGGATTTACTCTCTTAGCAACTTTCAAATGTGCAATACAGTATTACACATTGGTATTACACATTACCAATGTGTAATACTGTATTGGTGTAATACACTGGTGTAGTATTGGTGATTATAATTATTACTATTGTAATAATATTCTTAATATTATATCCCCATGACTTCTTTATTTTATAATTGGAAGTTTGAACCTTTTGGCCCTCTTCACCCATTTTGCCCACCCCCATCCCCTCCTCTTTGGCAGCCACCAATCTGTTCTCTGTATGTATGAGCTTATTTTTTCATCACTTCTGTGATTTTTAAAAAGAATTTTCTTTTTTTGTAATTACTTTTTATTAATTTTTAAAAAGTATTCCTTTCTTTTTTTAAAGATTTTATTTATTTTTAGAGAGGGAAGGAAGAGAGAAAGAGAGAGAGAGACATCAATGTGTGGTTGCTGGGAGACATGGCCTGCAACCTAGGCATGTGCCCTGACTGGGAATCGAACCTGCGATGCTTTGGTTTGCAGCCCGTGCTCAATCCACTGAGCTACGCCAGCCAGGGCAAAAGTATTCCTTTCTTTTAATAAAAAGTCATGAACTTCTGCTACATAAGGTAACAGGGATGAATCTTACAAATATAATGTTGAGCAAAAGAAGGTAATTTCATACTGATTTCACTAGGTAATTCATAGTGATTGGTTTTATTTATATAGTTAAAAATAGATACAGCAAATCTATTGTTTTACAAGTCAAAATAATGGTTATCTTTTGGAAAGAGTTGCAACTGAAAAGAACATGAAGGCCACTATTTAGAAACCCTGTTTCTAAATATGGGTGCTGGTTACACAGCTGAGTTTTATACACATGATTAGTACATACTCTGTATTATTTTTTTAATTTAACTATATGGCCGGGTGTGAATTTACATTGTCTTTAGGTCAATGTTCCTGTTATTTTACTACTGCATAGTCGTAGTTCTAATCAATAGCCACAAATGAATATAGCCCCACTCATTTCATTGAAACATGGGCCTACAGAACCCCAGTCTGAGCCCTTTTCTGTGCAAGACTGACTAGGTTTGAGACCAAGATGTACTGCCTACTAGATGTGTGACCTTGAGCAAGTGACTTAACATCTCTGCACTTCATTTTCCTCATTTATCAAAAGGGAATAATGAGCCCTGGCTGGCGTAGCTCAGTGAATTGAGCGCGGGCTGCGAACCAAAGTATCGCAGGTTTGATTCCCAGTCAGGGCACATGCCTGGGTTGCAGGCCACAGCCCCCAGCAACCGCACATTGATGTTTCTCTCTCTCTCTCTCTTTCTCCCTCCCTTCCCTCTCTAAAATAAATAAATAAAATCTTTAAAAAAAGGGAATAATGAGTAGCTATTTGTGAGAATGAAATAAATTAAATGCCATCCCTTAACTAATAATCACCAGAGCATTGTATTTATTCTCATAATTATTCACATGATTACATTTGCATTAAAACAGTTGTTGTCAACAGACATATCTTCAAGTTCCTGAATGGACAAACAGTCATAAATGTATTCCAGGAAGTAATGCACAATGTTTCAAAATTCCTGGAAGCACGGCTACAGGAAAATCTCTAGGTTTTAAATCAGTGTTGTCTGCATAATTGTTTCTTAAACTAATTTCTAGAGAAAGTTGTAAATGGGATTATCCACAAAATGTATTCCTACCCACAAATTTTTGGCTCCAAGGACATTTCTTTTTACTAAAGTACTCTCTTGATCTACTACCAATAATCATGCTTGTCCATGTCACCAAAGATATCCTCTCATTTCTTGCCCTCATCACTTTACTCTGAGACATAATTAAAATTTCCTCTCAAAGAACCCCTTGATTTTCCCTGTGTCTAGTTGAATAACTTAATACCTGAATTAGCTTTTCTCTGCCCATGTCTGCTTCATTTTATGAGGCATATTATTAAAAAAATGCATTATACCCTCTTCTATACACATCAAAAACCACTCAGGTCTATTTTTTATTGTTATTTTTTTATCTGTTGAGCAAAAGCAATAAAAAACTTTTAAAAATGCAACAGCAAACAAAAATTGAGTTTTTCTTGCCCTGGCCTGCATGGCTCAGTTGGTTGGAGCATCATCCTGCAAACCTAAAGTTTGTGGGTTCCATCCCTGGTCTGGGTGCGTATGATCCCCAGTGTGGGAGCATACAGGAGGCAAATAGTCAGTGTTTCTCTCTCACACTGATGTTTCTCTCTTTCCCTTCCTCTCTCTCTAAAAGCAATGAAAAAAAATGTCCTCGGGTGAGGATAAAAAAATTGAGTTGTTTTCTTCATCTAATTGCCAGTAGAAAATACCCCCAACTCAGAACGTGGTAGAAAATTGTGTAACCTATTTGTATTAAACCTGGTTTCTTGTATCAGAGCTAAACCCATCTCCTCTTCTCAGAATCCTAAAGGTCTCTCTTAATCTAGAATCTTTGTTCTCTTCATACCATGCTTCAGGATTTGTACTGTTTCTCTTCTGAGAAGAATTTGAGTCTCATTTACAAATTCATTTACAATGGGACTACCATTGAACTATTCTTTGCCTTATTTTCCATTTCATGACTTTTGGTATTTATTTCCCACCCCTTTCTGCCTATGTCATCATCCAATATAGTTGTCTCCTTGTCTAATTCCCTGGGATGCATTTCTCCATTGAAACTTGAATTTACAATCTTCTTTTTTTGGTCCTTCATAGTTTTTCCTGTTGCAGTCAGATTTATACCCTCTTCCATCTTCTTTCCAACTTCTATGTTACAGTTTTTCTTTTGATCACTTATATACCATATATTGTTATACCATACACTAAATTGTCACCTACCTACAGTGAGTCTATTATATGACTATGTATTCCATCTCACAACATAATCCTGTGAACTTCTACAACAATATGTTTCCAATTTATTAATTTTTACTGGAAAATACTGTATTTAGTTATTTCATTGTTCTTCCTGAGCAGGATTGTCAGTACTAGATATTACAACAAGCTTCCTTTCCACTATATCCTACCTATAAACTGCAAAAGGATGAGTGTTCAATTGCCTTTTGATAGTTAAATTGTAAAATCTTCACATCAAAGAAAAGAGATGCAAAACCATCTGAGGAAAGAAAATGACTCTCAGGCCCCTAGAGCATAAGTCTACTATGACCTGATTGACTGTATTAGCATCTTAAGAAAGAACGAGTGAATATGAAAGGACTGGAGGGGTTGGTCACACACAAAAGCATAGGGAAGTGAATCGCTGATGTCCATTGTTGGTACCCAATGGATAAAAGATGATTTAGCCATTAGGTTTCCAGTATTTTTCTAATCCCTTGAGCAAGACTATTTCTGTTGAAGATGGATATACAGCACTAGTATGGATTTATGCCAGTAAATATTTGGTTTATGATCCTAAAAATCACAGCTTACCTAATAACCATTTTATAACATCCCATCACAGATTATTAGATGATTTTGCCTATGACTTTTCTGTTTAATGATACGCTGGGCTTACAATTTATACTCAAAGGACAATCAACAATCCCTCATTTTCTTGTTCTGATTTTTATTTAGATTTCTGGTTAGTTTTGTAGAGGGGAAATATGCAGAATGCACAGATTTGAGTGCTTCTAGTAAATCTGAAAGTGCTATTTCTCACTGAAAATTAATGAATTGATGTTCTGATGTTTATCTCAATATCATCTGCTTCTCATCTTTGTGAGTCAGTCCCTAGGGGCCTTAACCATTCTGGATGCTAACAATGGTGAGTCTTTGGGCTTGCAAAGCAGATGACCAGAGGTAGAAGGCAGCCTTTAAATCAGAAATCTTCCAGCATTTTTGCTTATTTACTACTACTATAACAGAATTTTGAACCACTGCTGCATACACTTGACACATATTTAAGTTGACTTCTAAAGTTTGTCATAATATATTTAAATAATGGTAAAAATGTAATTTCTGAAGTATTATGAATGTTGAAATTTTGAAATAAATTGTCACTCTTCTCAAAAATATCCAACAGAATCTAAATACTGTAGCAATTTGAAATCCACCGCCACTTGTTTTTAAAATACATTAACAGACTCCTCTTTAACAATTGCATAATTTATATTTTCTTTTTACCTTTTATGTATATTTTCATTTACTATAAACACAAAAGTTTTGTCTTAATTTTATATATTTTTATGTTAAGAAGCCTTTCATTGATTACCTTATCATACTTCCCTACCATAAAAATTATATAAATTAAAATTAATTTTAAGAGTTAAAAATTGTTCTGTATTGTTATCATTATAAGTATTGTTGGTACAGAATGGATCAAAATAATATAAATACATCACCAATGTTGATAAATAGTAAATATAAAAAGGTAAAATTTCATTGGAAATTTGAGGGATTTACCCCCGACACACAATTAGTTTATTGATCCAAGCATCAATATTACTTATTGCTGGCAAGTCTTTTCCTTTTATTTGTTATTATAAATAAATAAATAAATGGGAGTAGAAGGACTTTGGGATAGTAATCTTTTTCCATCTTTGAATTCCTTCCAAATAATATGCCAAAAATCACATATGTCTTCATAAATTATCTTAATGACTTATCACCTGACAATTCAATTAGGTCCTCCTCAAAAATTGGCAGTTACAGACTTGCTAAATGATTTGTTACTTACTCATCAGAATCATTTGGTTTCTGAAGCTGGACACCAATGCACAACTTATATTTGAAATTGACCCTTTGTTGACTTAAGGTTTTTAAACCTAGAGTCAGTGAAGCATACCAAAATCTTGAATGTGTGACAGAAGTATGGCTTTATTTTGTAAAGTGGGAAAATATCAATTGCAAAAGGGAATGCCTTGATCTCAGGGATATTTTTGGAAAGATCAATTTTCGGAAAGAAGGTATATGGAAATCAAGTAGCTAGAAATCTATTCCCTTTAAACTGTTTTTACCCTCCTACTGTTTGAAGAGACTTTGTGTAGACAAATTCAAGTTTGAAGACTTTCCTGATATACAATAATACTGCTACAATTTCTTGACCTTCTGCAGCAACTAATATTTACCATCAACAATAGACACTACCTTTGCAAGAATTTGACCTTTTCTTACTCTAGTATCTTTGTTTTACCCTCCATCTTCTACAGACTACAGGACTTTTATATAAACATTGCATTATCACTTGATTTGTATTTGGGCATTTTCAATGTGTAATTGGTTTTGACTGCAACACCACAATTCAACAATAGATGCCATCAGTAAATGTCAATCTGAGGACTTCAGGCTATTAAAAGTAAATACCAGCTGTCCTATCTATCTAATATACAGATTTGCCAATGAAGCAGTTACCTTGGAAAAAGATTTGTTTTACAATTCAACTCCTTTTATTTCCTTGTTGCCATTGGAGATTTCTGAGTACTGATACTACAGTCTTGGGAATCCACGTGCAGATCCATGTGGAAGAAATATTTCCTCCTACTGCTGCCAGGTGTATTTCTGTTGGTATTCTGATTTGCATTTTGGAAGCAGTTTTTGCATACAATATTTTTAATGATAACACATTCCCATATAATGTAGCTAACTTCAACTCTTAACTGTGCTGCAAATTAAATAGGCTTCATAGAGTTATCTTGGAAACATAACCTCTGTTTTATGTATTTGAATCTTTATATAATTGTATCAGTCCCAGAGTATTTTTAATGCCTATAATGTCTCCATGGCCAACATTCTATCTTTAAAGAGATTAAACTTAGATGGCCTCTAAAGTCACAGATTCAGTTTCTGCTGACACTTCCACTTTGTCATCAATTCTATCTTAGTGGTATGAATGAGATTGAAAGTAACAGTTGTTCTTATGTCTATATCCTGATGAAATAAATACTTACCCTTGCTTTCTTTTTTCATTTTGTCTTCTATATTACTTTTAATTACAGCTGAGTATTTTTCTCCAACCTCTAATTTCCATTTTCTTTTTGTTGATTTCACATATTTAGAAGGAATTTGGTTTTTCCAAATTCCTTTGAAAAGAATTCATAAAATGCAACTTATGCCATAGTTTATAACATAAAATCTCATGAAACCCAGCACAGTGGGACAGACTTTCACTCCCATCTCATATCCTTCTCAAGGCCCACTTTTTAGTTGTAAATCCCTCAACATCATGTAACTTTGATGGTAAAACGCATGGAAGGATAAATGGAAGAAAAAGTATTAGCTGCTATTATCATCATCGGAAAGAGACTGTTTTCCCCAGCTTTTTTACCCACTCATCAACTGACAGGTTCTTAGGCTGTTTCCAAATCTTAGCTATTGTAAATAGTGCTGCTATAAATATGGGGGTGCATATTTTTTTGTGTGTTGGTGCTTTGGGATTCTTGGTGTATATTCCCAGAAATGGAATCACTGGGTCAAAAGGGAGTTCCTTTTTTTTTGCTGGGGGCCATGGCCTGCAACCCAGGCATGTGCCCTGACTGGGAATTGAACCTGCGATGCTTTGGTTCGCAGCCCGTGCTCAATCCACTGAGCTACGCCAGCCAGGGCGGGAGTTCCATTTTTAATATTTAAAGGATATTCCATATTGTTTTCCACAGTTGCTGCACCAGGCTGCATTCCCACCAACAGTGCACGAGGGTTCCCTTTTCTCCACAACCTCTCCAGTACTTGTTGTTAATGATTTATTGATAATAGCGATTCTGGCAGGTGTGAGGTGATATCTCGATAAAGTTTTAATTTGCATCTCTCTGATGATCAGTAGTGTTGAGCATTTTGTCACATGTCTTCAAGCCCTCTGTATGTCCTTTTTGGAGAAGTGTCTATTCAGGTGTTTTGTCCATTTCTTAATTGAGTTGTTTGTCTTCCTGACATTGAGTTGTATTAGTTTTTGTATATTTTGGAGATTAAACCCTAGTCACATGTATCATTGGTGAAAATATTCTCTCATTCGGTGAGTCCCCTATTCATGTTGCTGATGGTTTCTTTAGTTACACAGAAAAACTGTGGTACATTTATACAGTGGAATACTATGCAGCAGTAAAAAAGAAGAAACTCTTAAATTTTGTAACAGCATGGATGGACCTGGATAAAATTATGCTAAGTGAATTAAGCCAGTTAGTAAAAGAAAAATATCATGTGACCTTACTTATGTGTAGAATCTAATGAACACAGTAAACTAACGGACAAAATGGTAACAGAAACTTATATACATGGAACAAACTGACAACTGCCAGAGGGGAAAGGAGGGGACAGATAAAAGATGGTGAAAGGATTAACCAAGGAACATTTGTGCACAACTCATGAACACAGACAACAACATGGGGGCCAGCTTAGGGAGGGGAGAGGGTGCAGCTGGGTGGAGATGGAGCAAGGGAGAAAAAGTGGGAACTGTAACAGCATAAGGAATAAAATAAAATAAAAAAGAGTGCGTTTACCTCAATAAAAACATACTTATATTCTCCCCAGAGTGAATACTCTACCTTTTAATAAAGTGACTCAAATGTATTATTTGTCTTTTCCAACTCACTTCAGTGATTCAGTGTTCCTACTCTTTAGTAGATAGAGTGAGGGTGGGGAAAGCTTGAACTTCTCCATCAAAGGTCAGAAGCTCCAATGCCTATGGAACCAACTACATAATAAAATGAATGGAGTGGACCTCATAGAATCATAATGCATGCCTTGTCTAAAATGTACAGCCACTACTCAATTCCAGTCAAAGTGTAGCCCTCCTAGTGTATGAGTTCAATGTAGCCATATCATCCAGTTTTTAAAGAGAAGTTGAAAATCTAGATTTGTATGAGAAATTTGTCAAGTTTTAGTTGTTGGAAGGCCAAAGCCAGCCCTTGAGTTGCCAGTTTGTAATTTATGTACTAGAGGCTAAAGTGTGTATCTAGCACTCAAATTTCTGGACAATCAAAAAAGCCTGATTTGCACTTTCTTTCTCTATAGGAAAACTATATGAAAAATAAAAGTTATTAGAAGGTTATAAGGAGCATGGAGTCAGAATAAAAATGATATCTAATTTGAACATACATTTCTAAGGTAGAATATACATCTGCCAGATATATTGCATCTGCTCTGATCCTTTACTGTATTTTTTATTTCATAGTCTAACTTACCAATGATTATTTCATTTGTTTTATTTTTGGAGAAGAGGTGATGTCAGAAGAATTAATGTTACTCTTGTGTATTTACTGACTATAACTACAACCATGAAGTGTACGCATATTGGTCCCATTTTAACTAATAAAGAAACTGAGGTTCAGAGAAATGAAATGAACCACAGTAATGTCATGTAGTCATAAATGACCAAGCTGGAGTTGAAATCGGTTCTTTTAGCTCAAGTCTATGGTCTTGCCACTATATCACTCAGCATTCTCTCCAGTCCTGACTATATTGTGTGTCCCTCTGTGCATCAGTAGGAATGGGGAATAATAATGGAATTTCCCTTAAGCTACCCAGGAAGATAATACATTTAAGTAGGACAATCACATCAAGATCTCAACAACCTGGAATTGCTTCCTCAAAGATAAATTCTTAAATAAAAATCGCTCAGTAAAATTGTCCATATGCTTTTTTAATTAAGCATTTGGTATTTATTAGCAAATTGTCCTTTATATAAGATATGCTTACCAAGTAACCTAATTTCCAGCCAAGAAGGAAATATCTGGGTTTTTTTTAATTCTTTATTTTATTGATTCTGCTATTATGGTTGTCCCATTTTCTCCCCTTCACTCCCCTCCACCCTGCCCACCCCCTCCCACCCACATTCCCCCATTTAGTTCATGTCCATGTGTCATAAGTTCTTTTGCTTCTACATTTCCCATACTATTCTTGCCCTCTCCCTGTCTGTTTTCTACTTATTGTCTATGCTACTTATTCTCTGTATCTTTTCCCCCTATCTCCTCCTCCCACTTCCCTGTTGATGACTTCCCTCCATTTGATGACTTTTTTTTTTACTGTTCATATTTTTTACTTTTTTTAAAGATTTTATTTGTTTATTTTTTAGAGAGGGAAAGGAGAGGGAGAGAGAGAGAAACATCAGTGTGCGGTTGCTGGGGGACATGGCCTGCAACCTAGGCATGTGCCCTGACTGGGAATCGAACCTGCGATGCCTGGTTTGCAGCCTGCGCTCAATCCACTGAGCTATGCCAGCCAGGGTTACTGTTGATATTTTTAATCTTCTTTTTCTTAGATAAATCCCTTTAACATTTCATATAATAAGGGCTTGGTGATGATGAACTCTTTTAATTTGGCCTTGTCTGAGAAGCACTTTATCTGCCCTTCCATTCTAAATGAAAGCTTTGCTGGACAGAGCAATCTGGGATGTAGGTCCTTGCCATTCATGACTTGGAATCCTTCTTCCCGGCCCTTCTTGCCTGCAAGGTCTCTTTTGAGAAATCAGCTGACAGTCTGATGGGAAGTCCTTTGTAGGTTACTGTCTCCTTATCTCTTACTGCTTCTAGGATTCTCTCCTTCATTTTTACCTTGGCTAATGTAATTATGATGTGCCTTGGTGTGTTCCTTCTTGGGTCCAACCGCTTTGGGACTCTCCGAGCTTCCTAGACTTCCTGGAAGTCTATTTCCCTTGCCAGATTGGGGAAGTTCTCTTTTATAATCTGTTCAAATAAGTTTTTAATATCTTGCTCTTCCTCTTCCCCTTCTGGTGCACCTATAATTCGGATGTTGGAACGTTTAAAGATGTCCTGGAGGTCCCTAAGCCTCTCCTCATTTTTTTGAATTCTTATTTCTTCATTCTTTTCTGTTTGGTTGTTCCTTTCTTCCTTCTGGTCCACTCCATTGATTTGAGTCCCAGTTTCCTTCCCATCACTATTGGTTCCCTGTGCATTTTCCTTCATTTCTCTTATCGTAGCCTGCATTTGTTCATCTAATTTGCAACCAAAATCAACCAATTCTGTGAGCATCCTGATCACCAGTGCTTTGAACTGTGCATCTGATAGGTTAGCTATCTCTCAGTCACTTAAAAAAAATAGCCCTGGGGCTTTTAATTCTGTTTGAGCCATCTTTTTTATTTTTTTATTTTCCTTTGATCTGGTTGCAGCTGTTACATAAAGGTGGCGGAGCGTTAGGTGTTCACCAGGGCGGGGCACCCCAGTCGCTGGGTTGTGACATTGTATGTGGGGGCGGGGTCTGAGAGGGAACAATGGCACCTGCTCTGCTCTCTCCAGGACCTCAGTCCCCCTTGCCGCCTCCCACAAGCAAACTGGGTCCCCTGGTGCTGGCTCCTGGGCGGGTGGGCTTGTGTACTTTCTCGGACTTTGTGGGTTTCCCTGAGGAGCCTCCTGTGAGGCTGAGAGAATCTCCCGGCCTCAGCCCCCACAGGTATTTTCAGTCGGTGCTCTTAAGCTTTGTTTCCCGGCGATGGGGCCCTGGGTTGTGTGGTCTGTGTCACTGCCCGTTTTTGCCTAGTCTGTCTGCGCACGAATGTGTGGCTGCGGCCAGCCAGCCGCCTTGCACCCCTCAATGGGTCTGCTTATTGCCTCCCGTGCCCGCATCTGCCAGCCACCACTCTTTCCTGCTGGGACCCTTCAACCCCTCTCCGTAGGCATCCGACTCCGCCGCTCCTTACCGGTCTGGATATATGGTAGTCAGACTACCTTTCAGTTCATTTCTCTCTATCTGGTTGTTTTTTATTTCTCAATTTTTGTTGTCCTTAGTTTTGGTTGAGCGAGGAGGCACAGTATGACTACCTATCCCTCCATCTTGGCCCTATTTTTTTTCTAATAATGATAACAACAATATTACTCATATGGTACTTAATATGAATGGGGCACAGTTCAAAATGCTTGAAATATTTTAATTTATTTGATTCCCAAACAACTTTTTACTTCACCAATAAAGAATACTTTGAAGTGAAAGAGGTACATAAATATTAAGTTACTTGTCCCATATCATGCAGGTAAGTGGAAGTAGTGGAGCCAAAATTTGTACCAGCAGTCTAGACTGACTATGTCAAGACAAGGTATTGTAGCAGTCTCTTCAATTTTATACACAAAAATACTTCATTATTTTAATTTGTATTTTTCATTTAAAGAAGATACATTATTTTATTCCCTCCTCCTTCACTCCCTCCCTTCCTTCCATTCTTCATTATCTTTGAATATTTTCCCCTTTAGTAACATTAATGTATTAGTTAATGTCCTTTGTCCATTTTTCCCTTTGAATGCTTATTTTTAACAATTGTTTTGTAAGAAGTATGTCATGCTAAAGATGCTAAGACTTCATGTGTTATAAATGGTGCAAAAATTAGTTTAACTTAAAGCTTTTGATTTTTATTGTACTTTAGCATATAGAAACTTTTGTTCTTATTTAATGAAATATATCGATCTTTCCATTTATAGTTTTTCTTTGTTTTAGAAAAGTCTTTACCATGCTTAGATCATATAAATATTTGCTCTAATATTTTTCTGCAAGTTTTATGATTTCATTTTTTTGTCTATAATTTATTTTGATATTTAACATGAAGATTCATGGATGGCACTTTTTTCACTGTTGTAACACAGTTAGGTATTCATTATTTTTCTCATGTCATTTCAATTAATTCAATGGATTTGGTAAAGAGAGAAAGTAAAAGCATGAACTCAGCCACAACCCAAGAAAGCTGATTATTTAAATAGCTAATTATTTAACTTCTTATTCTTTTTCACAAGTGTCTTACATAATCTGTTAAAGTTTTCTACTTCTTGAATATATTTTGCTCATGTATATCTTTCTAGAAAAGTTATAAAATCATCCATTTTTTGTTATTAGCAAAGACTTTTACAAAGTATTCTCAATGAAATAGTACTCAGCCATCAAAAAAGATGAAATACTGACACTTGAGACAACATGGACGCATCTTGAGATTATCATGCTAAAGGAAATAATCAGATGGAAAAAGTCAAGAACCATTTGATTTCATTCATATGTATGATATGAAACTGAAAGCTACAAATGAAAAAACAAATCAAACAAACAAGGACTCATGGACACAGACAATCGTATGGAGGTTACCAGAGGGAAGGGGTGGGGATTAGTAAAGAGTAGAAGCAGTCAAATATATGGTGACAGGAGATATGAGTTTGGGTGGTAAACACACAATAAATATACAGATTATATATCATAGAATTAAATGCATAATTGAGACCTACATAATTTAATTAACCAATGTCACCCTAATAAATTTAATTAAAAAAATTTTAAAAATTCCCTTTGCCTTGGCTGGGCGGCTAAGTTGATTGCAGTGTCATCCCATACACCAAAATGGTTGCAGTTTTGGTCCCCAGTCAGAGTACATACCTAGGTTGCAGGTTCAGTCCCAGTTGGGGCCTGTATGGGAGGCAACCATTGATGGATGTCTCTCTCTCTCTCTCCCTCTCTTTTCCTCCCTCTCTAAAATCAATAAACATATCCTTGGGTGAAGGTTTAAAAAATTAATTTTAACTAAAAATTTCCTTCATTTGTGATTAAATTTATCAGTGGAATCCCAGTTTTTATCTATTTATCTCATTACTCTTTTTTTAAATCAGAAAATTGTATTTATTTATGTATTTACTTCTTTTTCCTTTACCATTTATCCCCTTTACCCTCTTCCACCTCCACTGCCCCTTCACCCCTGCAATCACTGCACTGTTGTCTGTGTCCATGAGTTCTTTCTCTTTTTTTCATTTTTGCTGAGTCCCTCCACCCACATCCCAACCCTCCCCAGAGCTGTCAGCCTATGTATGAGTCTGTCTCTATTTTGCTTCTTAGTTCTGTTTGTTCATTAGATTCCACACGAGTGAAATTTTATGGTATCCGTCTTTCATTAACCTGCTTAGTTCACTTAGCATAATGTTTTCCAGGTCCATCAATGCTGTCCCAAAGGGTAAAGTTTTCTTTTTCTTTCTTCTTTTTTTTTTACAGCCAAGTAGAATTTATTGTGTAAATGTTCCATAGTTGTTTTATCCATTCTTCTACTGATGGACACTATGGGTGCTTCCAAATCTTGTCAATTGTAATGGACATAGAAGTGCTTATATATTTTTGAATTAGTGTTTTGATTTTCTTTGGATAAATTCTAAGAAGTGGAATTGCTGAGTCATAAGGCAGTTCCATATTTAATTTTTTGAGGTTATCTCTATAGTGTTATTTCCATAGTGGCTGCATCAATTTGCATTCCTACCAACAATGCAAAAGAGTTCCCCTTTCTGCACATCCTCCCCAGCACTTGTTGTTTGTTGATTTATTGATGGTGGTCATTCTGACAGGTGTGAGGTGATATCTCATTGTGGTTTTCACACATTTTCAAAAAATTAAAAAATTCCCTTTATTTGTAATTAATCTACTCATTCAATCTCAGTTTTTATGTATTTATCTTGTTGGTCTTTCCTTAAATTTTAAGATTAAAATTAAGCTAATTGATGTGCTTCTCACTAACAAAGACATCTTCATTCAACCACTTACATACTAATTTTATGTGATTGTAAGAAATGTAAAACATTACGATGTTCAATATCACTAGCTATCAGAGAGACGCAGATTAAAACCACAATGAGGTACCACTTCACAGCAGTCAGAATGGCCATCATAAGCAAAACAACAAGCAACAAGTGTTGGAGAGGTTGTGGAGAAAAGGGGACCCTAGTGCACTGTTGGTGGGACTGCAGACTGGTACAGCCACTATGGAAAACAGTATGGAACTTCCTCAGAAAACTAAAAATGGATCTGCCTTTTCACCCAGCAATTCCACTGCTGGGACTATATCCTAAGAATCCTAAAACACCAATCCAAAAGAAGCTTTGCACCCCAATGTTCATAGCAGCACAATTTACAATAGCTAAGTGCTGGAAGCAACCTAGATGCCCATTGGTAAATGAATGGATCAAAAAACTATGGTACATTTACACAATGGAATTCTATGCAGCAGAAGGAAAGAAGGAGCTCCTACCCTTTGCAACATCATGGATGCAATTGGAAAGCATTATGTTAAGCAAAATAAGCCAGGCAGTGAAAGATAAATACCATATGATCTCGCCTTTAACAGGAACCTAAACAACAAAACAAAGAAACAAGCAAAATATAGTCAAAGACACTGCATTAGAGGACAGGCAGAAAGTGACCAGAGGAGAGAGAAGAGGGAATTTCAGCAGAAAATGGGAAGGGTTTACAGGAACAAAGTTAAAAGACACATGGATAAAAACTAGGGGGAGGGTGGTAACGGGAGGGAAGTTGGGAGGAGGGTAGGTGGACTGGATTGGGAGTAAAGGGGAGAAAACTGTACTTGAACAATCATTAAAATAAAATTGGAAAAAAGAATAAAAAAAGAAATTTAAAACATTAAAGTGGATATATTTATTTTGCAATAAAATGCAAAAAATCACATTACTTGTAAAATCAAGGACAGATGCTTAAAGTTGCTAAGAGAGTATATTGTAAATTTTCTCACCACAAAAAATAAATGGTCGTTATGTGATGTGATGGAGGTAAACTAAATCAATAAGCAGTCCACTTTAAATTTAGACAATGTTATATGACAATTACATATATATCTCAATAAATCTGGGGGTGTGGAGAAAAACAAAAAAGGCTAAAACTACATTACATCTCTCACACTGTCTACTAAACCCAAACAAGGGTCCCCCATAAGGAGATGAGCTTTCACAAGTCTTTTACTTCTTTAGAAACTACCCTTCTATGGAGGGACTCCAGGATGATTGCTACTCATTCTTACTTCTGCTCTGTAATAAAGAGTTTACACTAGAAAAAACACTGCTTTCAGGAGACCAGGAAGAAGGTGATCCTCTGCCATGTTCTTTGGGGAGGGACTTGTAATAAAATCACCTAAATGGGTTGGCCAAAATGTTTGTTTGGTATTTTTCTTTTTTTAAATATATTTTATTGATTATGCTATTACAGTTGTCCCATTTCCCCCCTTCACTTCCCTCCACCCTGTACACCCTCTCCCACCCACATTCCCACCTTTAGTTCATGTCCATGTGTCATAAGTTCTTTAGTGTCTACATTTCCCATACTATTCTTGCCCTCTCCCTGTCTGTTTTCTACCTATTATCTATGCTACTTATTCTCTATATCTTTTCCCCCTCTCTCCTCCTCCCATTTCCCTGTTGCTAACCCTCCATGTGATCTCCCTTTCTGTGGTTCTGTTCCTGTTCTAGTTGTTTGCTTACTTTCTTTTGGTTTTGTTTTAGGTGTGGTTGTTAATAATTGTGAGTTTGCTGTCATTTTACTATACATGTTTTTTTTTATCTTCTTTTCTTAGATAAGTCCCTTTAACATTTCGTAAAATAAGGGCCTGGTGATGATGAACTCCTTTAACTTGACCTTATCTGAGAAGCACTTTATCTGCCCTTCCATTCTAAATGAAAACTGTGCTGGATAGAGCAATCTGGGATGTAGGTCCTTGCCTTTCAGGACTTGGAATCCTTCTTTCCGGCCCCTTCTTGCCTGCAAGGTCTCTTTTGAGAAATCAGCTGACAGTCTGATGGGAAGTCCTTTGTAGGTTACTGTCTCCTTGTCTCTTACTGCTTCTAGGATTCTCTCCTTCATTTTTACCTTGGCTAATGTAATTATGATGTGCCTTGGTGTGTTCCTTCTTGGGTCCAACCGCTTTGGGACTCTCTGTGTTTCCTAGACTTCCTGGAAGTCTATTTCCCTTGCCAGATTGGGGAAGTTCTCTTTTATAATCTGTTCAAATAAGTTTTTAATATCTTGCTCTTCCTCTTCCCCTTCTGGTGCACCTATAATTCGGATGTTGGAACGTTTAAAGATGTCCTGGAGGTCCCTAAGCCTCTCCTCATTTTTTTGAATTCTTATTTCTTCATTCTTTTCTGTTTGGTTGTTCCTTTCTTCCTTCTGGTCCGCTCCATTGATTTGAGTCCCAGTTTCCTTCCCATCACTATTGGTTCCCTGTGCATTTTCCTTCATTTCTCTTATCGTAGCCTGCATTTGTTCATCTAATTTGCAGCCAAAATCAACCAATTCTGTGAGCTTCCTGATCACCAGTGTTTTGAACTGTGCATCCGATAGGTTGGCTATTTCTCGGTCACTTAAAAGGATGGGTTCCGGGGCTTTGATCTGTTCTTCTGTTTGAGCCATCTCTCTCTCTCTCTCTCTCTCCCTCTCTCTCTCTCTCTCTCTCTCTCTCTCTCTCTCTCTTTAGACTGGTCGTGCCTGTTACAGTAGGGGGTGGAGCCTTAGGTATTCACCAGGACGGGGCACCCTAGTCGTTGAGTATGTGGGGGCGGAGTTGAGAGGGAATAATGGTGGTTTCTCTGTTCTCTGTGGGACCTCAATCCCTTCTGCTGCTTCCCCCAAGCAAACTGGGCCCCTCTGGTGCCAATTCCTGGGTGGGTGGGCTTGTGCACGCTGTGGGACCCTCCAAGGACCTCTCCTGTGAGGCTGGGTGTCTCTCCCTGCGCCTCAACTTCCACAGGCATACAAGATCATTGTCCGAAGGCTGTATTTCCCAATGCTTGGATCCTGAGTTGCACACGCTGCCTTGCTTTACAATCGCTGCCTCACTGGGTCTGCCAGGTGCCACCCCTCTGCCGGGGCCTGCCAGCTGCCGCAAGCATACTCAGGGTCCACCCACTTCGGTCTTGCACATCCCGGATGCCTTACGCACCCTCGGATGCCTTATGCGCCCAGTCCCAACTCTGCTCTCCACACTGCGACCCGCTTGCCCAGCTGCCTGACTCCGCCCCTCCTACCGGTCTGGATGAACAGGTCTGTTTCAACTTCTTGGTTGTCTCACTTCCATTTAAATCATTTTTCTGTCAGTTCTAGATGTTATTCTGTTTCTAAAATATTGTTGTTCCTATCTTGGTTGCGCATGGAGGTACAGTGCGTCCACCTATGCCTCCATCTTGGCCGGAAGTCTCTATTAATTATATTAGTCATGCTATTTTAATCCACTCCCCTACTGATAGACATCACATACTCATATTTTTTTCTTATCTTGGGAATTATTAAGGTATTTGTGGCCTAAGAACATTCAAATACTGTTAAATGATGGCTGGATACTAGAGGGGAAGAGGTATTTTCTGTATAGTAAGAGTTAGACATTTATATATAAATTTAAAATTATTTGTTCTATTATTCAAGTGCTACATGTTTATTTTTCCTACTTATTGGTAACTACATTTACTAAATATGTTAATGTTGGACAATACTATTGTGTGTCTGTCAATGTCTACCTATCACCTCCCTCCAAAATGCCTTCTGATTTTTAAAAACATTATAAATCCAAGGAGGTTAAAGATTTGTACTCAGAAAACTACACAACACTGAACAAAGAAATTAAGGAAGACACAAATAAGTGGAAGCACATACCGTGTTCATGGATTGGAAGAATTAACATCATCAAAATGTCCATACTACCCAAAGCAATTTATAGATTCAACACAATCCTTATTACAGTACCAATGACATATTTCACAGATATAGAACAGATATTCCAAAAATTTATATGGAACCAAAAATGACCCTGAATAGCCTCAGCAATCTTGAGAAAGAAGAACAAAGTTGGAGGGATCACAATACCTGTTATTAAACAATATTAAGAGACCACTGTAATCCAAACAGTATGGTTCTGGCATAAGAACAGACACATAGACCAATGGAACAGAACAGAGAGGCTATAAATAAACCCATGTCTCTATAGTCAATTAATATTTTACAAAGGGGATAGAAGCATAAAATGGAGTAAAGACAGCTTCTTCAACAAATGGTGTTGGGAGATCTGTATAGCTTCATTCAAAAAAAAAATGAAACTTGACTACCAACTTACCCCATACACCAAAATAAACTCTAGATGAATAAAATTTTAAATATAAGTCACAACACCATAAAAGTCCTAGAGGAGAACATAGGCAGGAAAATTTCAGAGACCTCATGCAGCAATATTTTCACTAATATGTCCCCTAGAGCAGGGGATATAAAGGAAAGAATAAGCAAATGGGACTTCATTAAAATAAAAAGCTTTTGCACAGATAAAGAAAACACCAGCAAAATGAAAAGGGAGCCAACCATATAGGAAAATATATTTGCCAATGATACCCCAGACAAGGGTTTGATCTCCCAAATATATAAAGAACTCACACGACTCCACACCAGGAGGGCCAACAATCCAATTAAAAAATGGGCAAAGGACCTGAACAGGCAGGCTCTTCCCCAAGGAGGACATAAAGAGGGCCCCTAGGCATATGAAAGGATGGTCAGCATCACTAGCTATCAGAGAGATGCAAATTAAAACCACAATGAGATACCACTTAACACTGATCAGAATAGTCATCATAAACAAATCAACAAACAAGTAGTGGAGAGATTGTAGAGAAAAGGGACCCCTAGCACACTGTTGGTGGGAATGCAGACTGGTGCAGCCACTGTGGAAAACAGTATGGAATTTCCTCAAAAAAAACTAAAATGAAACTGCTTTTTGACCCAGAAATTCCACTGCTGGCATTATTCCTTAAGAATCCTGAAATAGCACTGGCTGGTGGGGCTCAGTGGATTGATCGCTGGCTTGTGAACCAAAGTGTGGCCAGTTCAATTCCCAATCAGGGCACATGCCTGCATTGCAGGCCAGGTCCCCAGTAGGGGGCGTACTAGAGGCCACCACGCACTGATGTTTCTCTCCTTCTCTTCCTCCCTTCCCTGCTCTAAATATAAAAATAAATAAAATCTTTTAAAAAAAGAATCCTTAAACACTAATTCAAAATAACCTAATGACCCTAATGTTCATAGCCACGCAATTTACAATAGCCAGGTGCTGGAGACAGCTTAAGTGCCCATTTGTAAATGAGGGATAAAAAACTATGGTACATTTACACAATGAAATACTACACAGCAGAAAGAAGGAGTCTTCGCAATGGCATGGATGGAAATGGAGAGTGTTATACTAAATGAGTGAGTCAGGTGGTGAAAGATAAATGCCATATGATTTCATGTATAAGTGGAACCTAATCAACAAAACAAACAAGTGAGCAAAATAGAACTAGAGACATGGAAATAAAGAACAAACTGACAGTAACTAGAGGGGTGGGAGAGGGGAAGGGGATAAGGGGGGCAGAAGGGAAAGGGTCAAGTCAAGGGACTCGTATAAAGGACCCATGGACAAGGACAAAGGGGGGTGAGGATTGAATGTGGGAGTGGGGTGTTGGGCAGGGCAGGGAGAGTAATGGGGGAACATTGGGGACAACTGTAATCAAACAACAATAAAAAATGTAAAAGTATTATAAATGCAGTGCATACTTATAAAAGCCATCAGAAAATTTTGATATAAAAAGACAAAGAATAATTATCCATAATTTCAGCACTAAGTAATAATCACTATTAACATACTAATATGCAGTATTCCAGATGTTTTTACATATAAAGATGATTTACATAAATTAATTAAAAATAGTTTTAAAATAAAAAGATATTTATTGTATTTTTGGTATTAACACATACAGGCTTTTATAATTTTTACTATTCATAAATATATAAATATAGCTGAAAGTGAAAACACCGTGTGATTTCCCTACAATTACTGTTAATTTCATGTGTACCTTTAAAGATAATTTATATCTTATAAATTAACAAACCATTTTTTAAAACATAGTGTATATTGTTTTATTGTTTGGCTATATCATAATATAGTTGACCAATTGTGTTTAAATAAAAGCTGATTACTATTTAAAATAATTTTTTAAAAAAATCCTGCATTGCATATACATTTTATACATATATTTTGCAATTATTTTCATAGGCGAGGTCCCTAAATGAAGCATTTCTAAAGAAAAGTGGAAATATTTAAAATGTCGGTATATTTGCAAATTGCCTTTTGATTGCAATAACTTACACTTCAATTGGCATGAAAGTGCATTTTGTCAACTCTCGGTAGGATTTCTCATTTTTCATTTTTGCCATTATGATAAGGCTGAAGTAGAATCTCATTGTTTTAATTTGGATTTTTTGATTACTGGTGAGCTTAATAATCCTTTTGTATGCCAATTAACCGTTTGCACTTCTTTTGTAAAACATAAGCTTCTGCCAGTGTTCTCCTATTCTTCTATTGGGAATATTAATCTTATCGCTTCGTCAGAGTTCTTTATTTTTTATTTTTGTCTTTTACATGGGGTCAGTTTGATTCATCCTTTCATCTTTCACTGCTTTATGGATTTCAAATATATAAATACATATAACCCCCTCCCCATTGGTCTTTTAATGTCTTCTACACAAGCTGGCTCCCTTTCTCTTCTCCCTCCCTCCTTCTCTCTCTTTTTTCTATTCTCTCCGTGTTTATTTCCCTCTCTGTTTCTCTCCCTCTCTTTTTTCAGTACAGAAGTTTTTTATTTTCACCGAGTCGCAGCTATCATTCTGGGCCTGGCGCCGCGTCAGCAAAGGGGGGAGGGGCGGTGCGCGCGGCACTGGGGGAGGGGAAGGGGCGGGGAGGAACGGGGAGAGCGTCTGCGGGAGTTGCTGGGAGTGCGCGCGGTGGGATCACACGGCGGTGGCGGTGGCTGTGGCGGTGGCGGAGGCCCAGAGACCTGAACGCTGAGATCTCGGCCCGCGGCCTACACGGAGCCATCTCTCCACTGGAGGATCAGAAAACCGCAGTCTTCATTACAGAGGTACTGTGTTCCGCGCTCCCCGCCCGACCCGGCCCAGCCTGCTGCGGCGGCGTCTCCTTTTTCCTCCTTCCCTCGCTCTCTCTCTCGCCCGTCCGCCCGCGCCTTCCCTGTCTGCCTGCGTCACCGCGGCCGCCATGGCTGAGAACGGCGAGAGCAGCGGCCCCCCGCGCCCTTCCCGCGGCCCTGCTGCGGCCCAAGGCTCTGCGTCTGCCGAGGCCGAGCCTAAAATTATCAAAGTCACTGTCAAGACCCCCAAAGAGAAAGAGGAATTCGCGGTGCCTGAGAATAGCTCAGTGCAGCAGTTTAAGGAAGCGATTTCAAAACGCTTCAAATCCCAAACAGATCAGCTAGTGCTGATTTTTGCCGGAAAAATCTTAAAAGATCAAGATACCTTGATCCAGCACGGCATTCATGATGGACTGACTGTTCACCTTGTCATCAAAAGCCAGAACCGACCTCAGGGCCAGTCCACACAGCCCAGCACTGCCGCGGGAACTAATACTACTACAGCGTCGACTCCCAGGAGTAACTCCACACCTATTTCCACAAATAGCAACCCGTTTGGGTTGGGGAGCCTGGGAGGACTTGCAGGCCTTAGCAGCCTGGGTTTGAGCTCGACCAACTTCTCTGAGCTCCAGAACCAGATGCAGCAGCAGCTCCTGTCCAGCCCTGAGATGATGATCCAAATCATGGAAAATCCCTTTGTTCAGAGCATGCTTTCGAATCCCGATCTGATGAGGCAGCTCATTATGGCCAATCCACAGATGCAACAATTGATTCAGAGAAACCCAGAGATCAGTCACCTGCTCAACAACCCAGATATAATGAGGCAGACCCTCGAAATCGCCAGGAATCCAGCCATGATGCAAGAGATGATGAGAAATCAAGACCTGGCTCTCAGTAATCTTGAAAGCATCCCAGGTGGCTATAATGCCCTACGGCGCATGTACACTGACATTCAAGAACCTATGCTGAATGCTGCACAAGAGCAGTTTGGAGGTAATCCTTTTGCCTCCGTGGGGAGCAGTTCCTCCTCTGGGGAAGGTACGCAGCCTTCCCGCACCGAAAATCGAGATCCGCTACCCAATCCTTGGGCACCGCCACCGGCTACTCAGAGTTCTGCACCCACCGGCACAACCACGAGCAGTGGCAGTGGGTCTAGCAGTAGCTCCAGTAGTGCTACTGGAAACACTGTGGCTGCAGCCAATTATGTTGCAAGCGTCTTCAGTACCCCAGGAATGCAGAGCTTGCTGCAACAGATAACTGAAAACCCCCAGCTGATTCAAAATATGCTGTCTGCGCCCTACATGAGAAGCATGATGCAGTCGCTGACCCAGAATCCAGATTTGGCTGCACAGATGATGCTGAATAGCCCGGTGTTTACTGCAAATCCTCAGCTGCAGGAGCAGATGCGTCCACAGCTCCCTGCTTTTGTGCAGCAGATGCAGAATCCAGACACGCTGTCAGCTATGTCAAACCCAAGAGCAATGCAGGCTTTGATGCAGATCCAGCAGGGGCTACAGACATTAGCCACTGAAGCGCCTGGCCTCATTCCAAGCTTCACTCCAGGTGTGGGGGTGGGGGTGCTGGGAACCGCAATAGGCCCTGTAGGCCCAGTTACACCCATAGGTCCCATAGGCCCCATTGTCCCGTTTACCCCCATAGGGCCCATTGGGCCCATAGGACCCACCGGCCCTGCAGGCCCACCTGGCTCCGCTGGTTCTGGCACCACCCCTGGGCCCACCATGTCTAGCTCTGCACCCAGTGAAACCACGAGCCCAACATCAGAATCTGGACCTAACCAGCAATTCATTCAGCAAATGGTGCAGGCTCTGGCTGGAGCAAATCCTCCACAGCTGCCAAATCCAGAAGTCAGATTTCAGCAGCAACTGGAACAGCTCAACGCAATGGGGTTCTTAAACCGTGAAGCAAACTTGCAGGCTCTAATAGCAACAGGAGGCGACATCAATGCAGCCATTGAGAGGCTGCTGGGCTCCCAGCCATCATAATTCATTTCTGTACCTTGAAAAAATGTATCTTATTTTTGATAATGGCTCAAATCTTTAAACA
>PVIA01011455.1:0-44256 GCA_004024845.1 Tonatia bakeri
GGGTCCAATTTCTTTGGGACTCTCTGAGCTTCCTGGACTTCCTGGAAGTCTATTTCCTTTGCCAGAATGGGGAAGTTCTCCTTCATTATGTTTTCAAATAAGTTTTCAATATCTTGCTCTTCCTCTTCCCCTTCTGGTACCCCTATAATTCGGATGTTGGAACGTTTAAAGATGTCCTGGAGGTTCCTAAGCTTCTCCTAATTTTTTGAATTCTTATTTCTCCATTCTTTCCTGTTTGGTTGTTTCTTTCTTCCTTCTGGTTCACTCTATTGTTTTGAGTCCCAGTTTCCTTTCCATCACTATTGATTCCATGTGCATTTTCCTTCATTTCTCTTATCGTAGCCTGCATTTGTTCATCTAATTTGTGAGCTTCCTGATCACCAGTGTTTTGAACTGTGCATCTGATAAGTTGGCTATTTCTCGGTCGCTTAAAAGGATGAGTTCTGGGGCTTTGATTTGTTTTCTGTTTGAGTCATCTCTCTCTCTCTCTCTCTTTTTTTTTTTTTTTGGTCTGGTCAAGCCTGTTACAGTAGGGGGCGGAGCCTTAGGTGTTCACCAGGGCGGGGCACCCCAGTCACTGGGTTGTGATGTTGTATGTGGGGGCGGGTTCGAGAGGAAACAATGGCCTTTGCTCTGTTCTCCTTGGGACCTCAGTCTTTCCTGCTGCTTCCCCTGAGAAAACTGGGCCCCTCTGGTGCCAATTCCTGTGTGGGTGGGCTTGTGCATGCTGTGGGACTTTCCAAGGACCTCTCCTATGAGGCTGGGTGTCTCTTTCTGAGCCTCAACTTTCACAGGCATCCGCGACCAGTGTCCCAAGGCTATATTTCCCAGTGCTGGGATCCTGAGTTGCCGGCACTGCCTTGCTTTACAATTGCTGCCTCACTGGGTCTGCTGGGTACCACCCCTCTACCAGGGCCTGCCAGCGCCACAAGCGCACTCAGGGTCTACCCGCTGCGCTCTTGCACTCCCCAGATACCTTACGCACCCTCGGATGCCTTTTATGCCCGGTCCCAACTCTGCTCTCTGCACTGCAACCCGCGCCCAGCTGCCTGACTCCGCCCCTCCTACCGGTCTGGATGAACAGGTGTATTTCAACTTTTTGGTTGTCCGACTTCCATTTAAATCAATTTTCTGTCAGTTCTGGATGTTATTCTATTTCTAAATTGTTGTTCTTATCTTAGTTGTGCATGGAGGTACAGTGTGTCCACCTATGCCTCCATCTTGGCCGGAAGAAGATCCTAAACTTTCTGAACCTCGGTTTCCTCTTCTCTAAAATGGGGATAGAGAGTCCTGCCTCTCAGGGGTAAGATTAAGTGAGATACGTACATAAGTCACTTAGCATGGTCCCTGGCACACAGTAGATGCTCGGCAAGGGAAGAAAACACTGGATTCTTAACTTTTGGCTCCCACGACTCCAGACCTCCCCAGGCTCTTCCTCTTCTTCAGCGTGTGGATATCTTGGGTGCAAGGGGACCCACATTGTGTTTATATTATCATTAGCAGAAGGAAAGGGTCCCGGTTAACGGGTCTGGTTGGAGAGATACAGGTCCCAGCCCTAACCCTAACACTGTCTCCTCACAAAGAGATGGAAAGGAGGCAGTCGCTGGGATAGTCCCGGCTTGGCGAGATTCCAGCCCCAATCCTGGTCTCTCTGGAAACTCTCAGGAAACAGAGATCCGATTTCTCCCTCCCATTGTCTCCTGGCTCTGCCTGGAAGAGCAGCTCAGACAGTGCTGCTCAAGGTGAATTTTGGACACAGGTGTGTGGGGCATCTGTCCAAGGTGATGCCCCACAGTGCAGCGCCCTGTGGCTCTCAGATCCACCCCAGTTGCTGGCTTGCAGGGAGCCCACGGCAGGGCTCCATCCCCCTACTGACCAGTGTGCTCTCCAGCAGGCTGACAGCGTTGGTGGGGGGAGGGTTGGGGGATGGAGGGATTGAGCCAAAAAGAAAAAGGACTCGTGGACATGGACAACAGCATGGTGGTTGCTGGGGGGAGGTGGAGGTGGAAGAGGTATAAGCAGGATAAATGGTCATGGAAAAACTACACAATAAAAAAAAACAACACAAAGAATGTGGTCTCAAGTGAAATGCAGCAAACCTTGGGGGAGGCCATACTTGGAGTAACAGACAGGGCCCATCAGCATAAATAAAGGGCTAAAAATCTGCACCAGGACCACTGGCATCCTTGGAGCACAGCTTGAAAATTACTGCAAAAACCCAGGCTCTCCTCCACCAGTGCTGCTGGAGTAGATCCTGCAGGTGAGGGTCCAGTGCTCACGGAGGAGTCTGCCCAGTGTGTCTGCTCAGTGCCACATCCTGACAGGCATACCCATGTTGGCCCTGCGACCTCAGCCCCTCAGATTTTTCCTTCCTGCAGAGCACTTCTGAGTTGGACCTGAAGCCATTTCACCAGAGCTGGAAACGGATACCAGAAGCCCCCTTCTGAGGGTCAACAATTTGCCCCTAGGCAGAGGCTGACCAGCAGGGCGGTGCGCAGCCAGGTGCCAGCACTGCAGCTGAGAATAGCGTCCCCACCTTCCCATCACACCCTCCAGCCTGGAACCTGCCACGCTACCTTCCAGGCTGGCACGAGGCCTGCTGCCGACCCAGCGCAGCGAGAGTTGTGAGCGCACGGCAGATTGGGGGTTATTTTTAAATACCCTTGCTGCAAGGCAATAGCGACCTTAAAGTAGGTTGTTGCTCTTTTTCTGACATTTCAGTTTTCTCATAAAAGCATTTATTTGTAGAAATAGAGAACGCTATGCTGTGAAAGCACCCACGTTGTGCAAATGGGAGACGTCGGATGTCTCCCATGTTGACAGAGGGAAACAGGGCCAGCTGAGACACACCCTCGGTCTGAAGGGCAATGGCTGCCTGCTGGTCCTGAGAACAGCCGACTGTCTGCATGAAACATGCTTCACCTCTTCACCTCCAACCCAGGAATCCCAGGGGGCTAGGACATTCCTGAAGACAGAGAATCCTGCCCAGGCCCTCCTGGTGGAGGGGCAGGTCTGGGGGTGAGAGGGATGGGCACCACCCACCTTCCCCTGTGGTTCCCTTGTTGCTGGTGGCTGTCCAAGAAAACCAGTGTCATTTCTCACCCTCCCCTGGCTGAAGGGAGTTCACTTTCCTCTGGGGAGCCATAGTAGTAGGCCCAGACAGCTCACATCTGGACAGTTGACATGAGAAAAAATTATCTTCTATTTTATTTAAGACACTGTTATGTTTGGGTCTATGTTATTGTAGCAGAACCTGCATATTGACTAATACATTGGCACAGTTCAAAAGTAATCTGGCCTAGCCCTGGTTGGTGTGGCTCAGTGGATTGAGCACGAGCCCACAAACCAAAGGGTCACTGGTTTGATTCCCAGTCACGCCTGGGTTGTGGGCCAGGTCCCCGGTAGTGGGGTGTGAGAGGCAACTACACATTGATGTTTCTCTCCATCCCTTCCCCTCTGTCTAAAAATAAAGAAATAAATTGTGCTACTATGAGCATTGGGGTGCATAGGTTCTTTTGAATTAGTGTTATAATATTCTTAGGGCATAATCCCATCAGTTGAATCGCTGGATCAAAAGGTAGTTCCATTTTTAGTTTTTTGAGGAAGTTCCATACTGTTTTCCACAGTGGCTGCACCAGTCTGCATTCCCACCAAAAATATACTAAGGTGATTAACAAAACAAACAAGCAAGCAAAATATAACCAGAGACACTGAATTAAGAACAAACTGACAGTAACCAAAGGGGAGGTAGGAGGGGATAATGAGGGGGGGAGAGGGGAGAGGTGTCAAGAACCTGTATAAAGGAAAACGGACAAAGTCAAAGGGGGGTAGGATCGAGGGTGGGAGGTGGGGGTGGGGGAAAGTGGTGGGAAAATGGAGACAACTGTATTCAAACAATAATAAAAAAATTAAAAATAGAAATAAATAAACAAAATCTCTTAAAAAATAATCTGGCCTAGAAAAATGTTTAATAGGATAAAATTCTGTGGGGAAAATAAAATGGGAATATGATTTAAAGAAGAAAACGGAAATAACGTAACATTGCCAACTGTTAAAGAAGAGCATGTTCATATATTTTGAAAATAATGGGTAACAAATTGTTTCCCACAATGCCTAACTCAGAGGAAGAATTCTATAAAGCCTTGCTTATTCATAGAATCACTGCCTGAGGAAATTTGTTTGACTTACAGAAAAAGAGAGAAGACATGAAAAGGAGTCAGCTTCCACTGAGCCAAGAAATGCGATGGCTGCCTGAAGGTTTGTGAGAATTCTCAGGACTCAGGTCTCTGAATAATAATCACAACGTAACAGTATAGTAATATATTATCAATGTATTAATTAAATAATGTATCTCTACAATATATAAGTGAAACTGATATATTAATATCATATAATATTTTATACTATTATCACTTTGACGAGTAGTTCTGCAAAAATTTCCTGGATGCCTTGTACACATCAACAACACAGGACTCGCAGTTCCGGGGGGGGGGGGGGGGGGGGGGGGGCAAGAGGGGGGGGGGGGGGGGGGGGGGGGGGGGGGGGGGGGGGGCCGGTGGGCCAGCCAGGGGTGGAGGCATGGGGTCAAATTCATGGAGGAGTCTCCTATGCCAGTGCCTGTCGGGGGTCCGAGGCTCCTGAAAAGGCCGAGCACGTGGACAGTGTTCTAAAACAGTATTCCCTGTTGCTGTTTCGTTCTGTGTTGGGGGCATTCCTGCTGAAGGCCCTGCTCGAAGGCCCAGCTGGGTTCTCCCAGGAGGCAGAGCTTGGCTGTGTGCCCAGCACCTTTCACTCCCAGCTGCCTCGGCACAAGGCACATGGCAGTGTCCTTACCTCTCTGCTCCTCTCTCTCTTCCACTGGGCCAGGGACCCCAGTCTGCTCATCACCTCTGTGTTCCCACTGCTGAAAAGAGTGCCTGTCACACAGCTGGTCATCATTGTATGTTTCTGGAGTAAATGAGCAAATGACTAAATGAAAAGCATTAGAGAAGGCGAGCTGCTCTCACCTTAGTGTACCGAGGGACCCCGAATTCTTTCAGACAGGATAAAAGCAAACGTTCAGATTGCTGCTCCTCTGGATCTCAGACCTAGTGCCAAGGGAGTCCTGTATGCTGTCAGGGGCACAATGTGGAATGCGGGAGGTCCAGTGATTTGTTAAGGTGACGGGTGCAGCTCTATTCTGAAATGGGAAATACACCAAGCAGAAAAGCTCATTGGTATCGTTCCACACAGGAAACAGTCAGCACAGGGACCAAACGAAAAAGGAGTTCACCTAAAGGCAGACTTCAACCCACAGTGCCCGGACTCCATTCCTGAGCCTCCGCAAGCTTTGGTGCCGCTTCATTTTTTTTTCTTTCTTCACTGAGAGAGGGGTGACTATACCAAGGTGATGTTCATGAACGTTCATGAACCCAGAGCCTGATTCCTCATCCACAGAACCCAGCTGGACTAAAACCCCACACGCCCTGTGGGAAACAAAGGCTGGTGGGGCCGGACAATGAAAACTCTGGGAGCTCGACTAATGGGAGTTTGCTCTCACTGCCATTCTCTTCTCAGCAAGAATCTCTCCCACTTCTTTCCTGGGATCAGACTTTTTCTGTCTCAGATGTCTTGGATGTCTGTGAGGTCACCAACATTCCAAGGTAATCAACCAAAATGAAAAGACATGTTTGCAAATAAAAAACAGCATCTCTTTTTGATTCTGCTGGAATCACAATGAGCCAGGAACTCAAGTATAGCTGGCCAGTCTCCAAAATGTGAACCGAAAGGTCCTGGCAATGATCATTTTCTTCCCTGACTGAGATTGGTTAAATGAAATATGATTCCAGCAATTTAATTCACTTGCCTCTTGCTATGTGAAGATTTCCTGAGCATTATACTAGGTAAGACAAAGCCAGATGTGGATACAGATAACCGAGATGAAATGCTGGTGCTCTTTCTTCTCCGTAAAGAAAAAAGAGTAAATTGGCATTTTTAGTATGCACTTCCCTACACATGACTGCATGCTTCCCTTAAAAAGATGGAATTTGAACGATTCTCTGAGGATCAACTTGTTAAGATTAAGATAAATACATTTTTGCTCCTAAGAGGACCTGGGCAAACTGAGAAAAGCCTTACAACAGTCGTTATTTCTTGCCATTTGGTCTCTAATGATGAAGGACAAAGAAGGATTTAAATATCAGTTCTCACTATTTTTCACTTACTTGTCTTGACTTTTCCATTATATAAATTGTGCACAAACATTTTCCCTCTGCTTTTTAAATATTTATACTTTTTCTTTCCGTTTAGTGATATGCTGCTGAGAGCCACTGAAGCTAAATAACAGGTGCTACTAGGGGAGACAGTAGACAGAGCCTAAGAGTTTGAATCCTGCATCCTGAGTTCAAGACTCGGCTCTGAGCCTTCCTAGTCACATTACCACTCAGGGCCCCTGTTTTGTCCATGCAGAGTGAAGGTGGTGCCGCTTTCTTTACAGGTGTGTCCCAGGGCGTAGAAACAGTGTCTGAAGGGCAGTGGGCACTACGTTAATGGCAGCAATCACTGTCACCATCATGGTGACTGTAGTGTACCTCCCTGTTCCATTGTCCTTCCCATGACTTCCTAGATTTCACACTGAGGGTGATGTTGGCTGTTTGGGGGGTCTGTGTGAGCTTAATCCCTCCTCTTCGCCTCCAGAGTTTAAGCTAATTAAGAACTAGGCACAGATCCCAGAGGAAATTAACATGCAATATTCATTTAATTGCTGGTAGGGGCATATTGGAGAACACAGTCTGCACCTGTTGCTGAAGTGAATTCTCTTTTTTCCTGCCCTCTCCCTTGCAGTCTAGACCCGAGACTTGCATATAGAGAGGTGAGGTCGGCTCACACTTGCTCCGTCATGCACAACTGCAGCCTGCCTTCTGTCCCACAGAGCCGAATAAGTCAGACTCGGACAGCCAAGCCACCAGGCCAACAACAAGCAATTACACTCAACACATTACAACTACCAATTCGGGAGACAGGAACCGAAGGACATCAGGTTTTCACCATTTGCTCATGGGGAAGAGAGCATGGAAGTAAGAGGGAAACAAAGAAACAGAAAGCTGTTCCCTAGCTCTTCCCCACTACGGCCAGGAGCGCTGGAGACAGCCCTGTGTTATGAACAAGGGCATGCATATAACGGGCAGAGAGAGCTTCTCTCTTTGTTGGCTAGTCATTTGAGATATCCTTCTCTACTCAGTTTGAGGCATGGTTGTGAAAGCAATGAATCCCCAAAATTCAATTCAACAATCTGTACAGATGGTCCCCCATTTATGATGGTTCAATTTTGGATTTTTCTCCTTTATGATGGAGCGAGTGATATGCACACAATGGAAACCACACCTCACATTTTGAATTTCAACCATTTTCAGGATTAGTGATGTAAGGTGCAGTATTCTCTCATGATACTGGGCAGGCATTAAACCTCAGCCCCCAGCCAGCCACAGCCACGAGGGAAAACTACTGCCAGTATTTTCTGGTTATTGTGTTTTCTGTTTGCACATCCCATTGTGTCTCCTGCTTCTGGTGAGAAGAGGAAGGCATTACTCTTAAGGTGAAGCTCAAGATAATTGCCCAACCATAGGCTAATGTAAGCATTCTGAGCGCAGTTAGGTAGGCTGGGCTCAGCTATGATGTTTGGTTGGTTAGGTGTATTAAATGCATTTCAACTTAAAATATTTTCAACTTAGGATGGGTTTATGGGGATGTAACCCCATAATAAGTTGAGTAGTATCTGTATTGAATATTCACTATATGTAAGGCACCATGACAGAGTTCATTCTATTGAATATTTACTGTATATAAACATAGCAAAGTTTTTAAACTTGGAAAAGATGGTATTATGCCAAGGTAACTACTACAGGACTTCTCGGAACCTTTCATACTCTAAATTGCTCTGTGAGCCTTCAGTTTTATGAAAACAGCATAAACCCACTGGAGCCCATTCTGCCTCTGGTTATGTTTAAGCCTTTACTGGGTTGGACATGGTGCAATATGAGTGTGACGCAGATTAAAAGGCAGAGGAGTGCCGGTCAGGGGAGAGACCAGTGCATGATTTCAGATTGCTGAGTAGAGAGAACACACCCATCAGGCCTGGAAGTGCAGTGTTTGCTTCCAGCAAGGAGAGACTGAGTGCAGAGGATCCAGCCCCGTGCGATGCATTGGTGTCTCACAGCCCCTGGATCGAGTCCACAGCTGACGTGGGTGGTGTGATTGCATGAAGTCCACTTTGTTTTGTAGTGGAAGGACGCCGACCCCTCCTCTATGGTTCCAAAATATAGAAATCTGGGGGTGGGGGTACTGAGGGCCATCGACACATGCACCAAACAGGACACAGGAGCACACACTGAGCCTGACACGGAAAAGTATTTCCTTGGGAGGGGACAAGCCCAGCCTGGGCTGTGAGGGCGCTCTGTCTCTCAGGGAGAGGTGTGCCACGCCCACAGCCCACTCTCACACAGCCAAGGGGGTCCACACACTGCATGTGACTGCCTTTCCCAACAGATTATAGCTAATATTTTGAACAGGAAAAAAGGCAAAAAATAAATTCGAGTAATCTGATTCCAGAAAGTGTATAAGCAGATGGTTATTGAGAAGAGTTAAAGCTTTGGGAAGAGACCACACAAAGTGAGTTTCCATCTCTCGCTCTCACAGCTTTGTTCTGAGGGTGGCTCTTAGTCACTGAGGAATGTGGCAGGCAGCTAAAACTCCCATAGAAATTACATCTTTACGGTCATAAAACCAAGAATAGATATCTCTGGAGGGCTGGTGAGTGAGAGAAAAAGCCCAAAATGGAAAGGGCCAGAAAGAGGGGATCTTCTAATTCTGTACATGAACCCTCCTGAGACTCAGCAGTACCCATGCACAGGACAGGCCCAAACCAGCCCTTACAGTCTTTGAGGACCGAACTGTTGGAGGAACCTCTGCCCACAGAAGGTGAGACAGAATTAAATTGAAAGGTTAGCATCCTCCACAGTACTATATTAGGACACGGAGTGGATACGGCATAACATTCACAATGTTCAGGATACAATAAAAAATTTCCCAGTATACCAAGAACCAGGAAAATGTGACCAATTCTCAAAGGAAAAAGCAGCCAATAGATGCCAAAACGAAGATGACCCAGATACTGAGATTATCACACAAAGACTTAAAGCAGTATTAAAACTACTCTCCATGAGGTATATAAAATATACTGGGTATATAAAAGAAAATATAGGCATTTTCATCAGAGAAATAGAAACTATAAAAAAGAAATCAACTGGAAAATTTTTTAAATACATGAAACAAAATCCACTTGGTGGGCTGCACAGCAGAGCAGAGATGATGGAAGAGTCCATGAAATCTTACCCAGTATGAACCCCGGAAAGAAACGAACACTCACGGTTCTGTGGGGTGGAACTGAAAGTCCCGACACATAGTTCACACAAGTCCAAGAAAGAGAGGAAGGAGCGATTGAAACAGAGAAATATTTAAATAAATGGTGCCCATGAAGTTCCCAAATTTGGTCAAAGACATGCATTCACAGATTTAAGAAGCTCACTGAACCCTAAACAAGACAGATTGTCTTAAAGTGCCTAGACACATAATAATAGACTTGCTAAACAGCAAAGATAAAGAAAATATCTTGAAGGCAGTTAGAGAAAAATGACATCCTATATATAGGGAACAATTCAAATAACATGGATCTCTCTTCAAAAAACCATGGAAACTAATGGAATAACACCTTCAAGGTACTTGAGAGAAAAGAACTGTCAACTCGGAATTCTGGATCCAGCAAAATAAGAAAGATATTTTCAGATGAAGAAAAGCTAAGGAAATTCCTCAGCAGCAGACCTGCTCTGATGTGTAAAAGCAAGCTCTCTGACTGCTCCAGAAATGGTACCAGAGAGAAACTTGGGTCTTGGAACAAAGGAAGAGCAACAAAAATGGCAAATAAGTAAGCAAATATAAAAGACCACTTTCCCCTCTTGAGTTCTTTAAGATATGTGTGACTATTGAAAGCAAAAATTATAAGTTGTGTTTGTAGTTCACAGTGTGTGCAGATGTGACACCTGTGACAACATAACGTGCAGATAAGGGTAGGAAGAGGAAAACCTGCATGGTTTCTAATTTGTTTTAATGTTAACTCTAAGTAGACTTTGAAAGGTAGATATCTACATTTTAATACCTAGAGCAGCCAGTAAAGAACAAAATGTAGCCAAAAAGATCAAACAAACAAATGAAAATAGAATGTTTAAAAATATTTAAATAATCCAAAAGAGGCAGGGAACAAAGAAGAAGGGAGCCAGAGAGAGAACAAATGCTAAAATGATAGCGCTAAATCTGATCATATTAATGATTATGCTAAAAACGAATGGTCCAAACTTTCCAGTTAAAAAATATAGGTTAGCCCTGCCTGGTGTAGCTTAGCAGATTGAGCGCAGGCTGAGAACCAAAGGGTCACCAGTTCAATTCCCAGTCAGGGCACTTGCCTGGGTTGTGGGCCAGGTCCCCTGTAGGGGCCATGTGAGAGGCAACCACACATTGATATTTCTCTCCCTCTCTTTCTTTCTCCCTCCCTTCCTCTGTCTCTAAAAATAAATAAATAAATAAATAATAAAAAATACGTATAGGTTAACAGACCAGCTTAAAAAGCAAGTCTCTACCATATTATGCCTACAAGACACACACTTTAAATATAAAGGCACAAATAGGTTGAAAATAAAAAATATACTATGCAAACAGTAGGCATTTGAAGGCAAGAACGGCTGTTTGAACATCAAGTCAGTTAGACTTTAAAACAAAAAATATCACTGGAGACAAAGATGGGTATCGAGTAATGACAAAGGGGAACTTTTATCAGGAAGGCATAACAATCTGAGTGTGTACATAATCAGTAACAGAGGCTCAAGATACATGAAACAAAATGGACAAAATTAGAGATGGGAATTCTAAAGCCATCTAAGCAATTGCTAGAACGACTGGACAAAGACGTCGGTAACAACACAGACTATCTGAACAGCATGACCGACCACTTTGATCTAATTAACCTGTTTAGTACAAATCATCTGACAACAACAGCAGAATAAACATTCTTTTCAAACACACATAGTATATTCACCCAAAGACAAGTTCCAATAGCTTTATAAGAAAACTGAAATCACTGTGTATTTATTCTGATTACATTGGAAACTCCTAATATCTAGATATTAACCAATATACTTCCAGATAATTCAGAGGTCAAAGGGCACGATGAGTGTCCTAAAGGAGGTCTCAAGTATTCAGCATCTGCAGTGTTTGCCTGATGCAATTGAACACAGAGGGGGTTTGCTTGTTGGTTTTTGTGCAGTGCTTCTTAAGGCTCTGCCTCACGGAGCCCACTCTGAAAAATGCCTAGAATTTCCCCCTGAAACTATGGTGCTTTTCTTTTAAGGAGAGAGTAATATCTTCATCTGTATGCATAAGGAACATTCTACCCATCGCAAATGGGCACACCCTCTCTATCACAAAATGGGGACACTTCCTCCGGCATGTCATCTTTGTCCATTTAACATTGTTTGTTCTGTTGTTGTTGCTTTTCCTGGGGTGAGACTCTTCTACAGGGGCACAGTTGGCTTGGATCCCAGAAGTGACAACTCGTCAAGCAATTGACAGACAAAGGCTGTGGCAGGAGCAAAGGCGCGGCGTAACCTGGTCTTTCCGATGACTGCTGCCCGTGGCAGAGTCCCACCGAGGGGGGCACAGTTCCTCCCCTGGTCCCCGGGCAAAAAAGATTGTGTTTCCAAAATATGAAGGAAGCATTACTTTCTCATTTTTTGTTTTCTTCAGGAAAAAAAAATTTCTTTGCACTGCCAACCCAGGAGAAAGCAGCTTGTTCTTCTTTAAGGGCAATAATAGACAATACCCATCAGTACTTACTGAGGAAATGAAATTAAAATTGGAAATGGTTTGCTGGAGAAAAACTAGGAAAGAGGAGGGGGTGGGGCCCGGAGTGTTGAGAAGGGTCTGGTCTGGGAGGGGCTTGGGAGGAGGACCCAACATTCTCTGGCTGGATCTGTAGCCTCTAAAGGACCTCCCACATCCCTTCCTATGTTTCCTCAAGTGCATCTCTGGAGACCTGGCATTGACTCTGCCCTGAGGAGTGGCACCTCCCACCTCCCCACTGAGGTGAGACAGTGCTTTGTCTACGGATGTGCTGTTTTCTGAAATAAATCAGTCTGTGCAGAGAGTGTCCACTTAGGAGATTTCTAAAAAAGAATTTCAGAAATGAATTTCTGATATTCAGGTACAGGTCAAGAGCACTGGTTATTATTCCAATCATAATGTTTGTGGATTAAGATCCCTTAGCCCAGAAGATAACAGGCACAGCTCCAGGGTTGCTGAAGATGTCAGAATTCCGGCGTTGGGAACACTACCTTACACAGAAGCACCAGGCAGTTCTCCTCTTGCTGTTATCATCAAAATTCAGCATCTGGAGACGGGAGCCAGCCACATCAGAGTCCTTGGGACAGCTTTTCAGAAACAGATTCTGGGGCTCCCTGCACAGAGTGGTCTGGCATGTCGTGATGGGCTGGGGGGAGGATCTGGCTGGGCAGGCTGTCCTGGTGAGCCCTATCTGCAGTCAGGTCGGAGGAGCCCCATGCTCAGTCTCTCCGTGCATGAGTGTCTCACCCCAAAGCCCTGCTGGGTGAGCACCAGATCCTCCTAGTCCCTGATCCACCTCTCCCTGTGCTGGTGATCCTCCTTCAGACACAGCAGGAAGCCTTTGTGCCTTGTGTCCACTGTAAGCTGTGACTGTATGACCCAGAACCTTGGCCTAGACTTTGCTGCAGTCTCGGCAGACCCACAGCAGTGCTGGGTGCTCTGTGGGCCGCTGGTAACACCTTGTTGACTTGAGTGTACCCCCTGCCCGCAGCTCCTTCTGAGGAAGGTTTTCCTACATCAGCACCCCACTTTACATGAACCTGCTGCTCTTCCATCACCTGGTTTGAATGTATCCCCTGGGGTCTGAGGTTAAGACTATACTATATTCTTAGGAATCTTTCATTTTAATCTTTAAAACATACACTAATTTTGCAACCATATACACAGTAAAGCTCTGATAAGCTTAACAAAAATCTGCCATCCTGCCCAGTCCAGTCTTGAGGCACATGATGCTCTATGGGTGGTATTCATCTCATGGATTGGGTTGTTCAGCTCAGAGTATCATGGTCCTGGGGCACGCAGACCCCAGTGGGAAGCCCACAAACCTGGGAGAAAGGCTTGCTCTCCACAGAGGGTCTGTGCTGAGGGATGTGGAAGGACTGAGCACAGGCTCCTCTAGAACTGAGGAGATTCACTACTGACCCCAGGATGAGGCCACGCAGGGTTTCCGGCTACAGGCTCAGTGGCTAAGGACACAAGTGAAGAAGAGGATAAGAGGGAGCCCTGGGCCCCCGGAAGCCCATCTGACACTTGCTGAGAGCAGCATGACTTGAGGGTGGAAGTAGAGAAAGGCATTCTGCCTGATGGACTGGACATTGTCATGTGGCTGACGGGGTGGCTGGTTTTGCTCCTGGTAATCGATGGTTGAAGCACACCTTTCCCTACAGGGCTGGGCGAACCCAAGGCTGCTAGCCCCAGGTTATGGCAGGCTTCAGGTAGAAGCACATTTTCCCTGTTTTGAGTAATTCTGTCCTTTTCAGACAAATGATGTCATCTGGCTGTGAACTGAATCCAATCTGCAGCTGTCTGCTTTTCTCCTTTACACAAGTTGCTCTCAATTCCGTCCAGATGAATAATCTATTCCCGTGCCTTGGACGGCCCTGCTTTTAATTGCCAGCTCCTCCTCCACTTAAAGGTCACATGCTTAATGATCCAGTTGGCGCTGGGTCATGGACTTCAGAGAAAGGCTGGAGATGAGGTCTGCTCCCTAGTTATGACAACCCATCTGCAGAGCAGCGGATGTAGTGGAATAAACCGGTCCCTGTAGCCCATTGTCATTTATCTTTATTGCTCAAAATAATCCATGCAGAGCAGCTCCTGTGTTCACTTGTCATCAGGTTTTTGCAGCTGTGCCCAAGACAAAATCACTTATGTTCACCCTTTCAGATGGAGGAGTAAAGCAAGGTGATATATAAAGAATTATGTACATGTGATAGAATCTGTTCGAGATGTACTTGCTGTCATCTATTTCCAGCAGGCTGCCTGCTACCCTGGGAACACCCTCCATCATTCACTCACTTGTTCAGTCCTTCCCAATATGTGGTCCCCAAATAGATTCCATCTCTTTGCCTTGACTCTGGTGTGCTTCACCAAGAAGGACCAGAGAAGCTTCTCTGTGCACTAGAGAGCTGCTGGGAAGAAAGGCCTGTTGACAAACCCTGCCTGGAGAAGAAGCAGGAAGGGATTGCTGCCCTCTAAAACAAAGGGAGACTAAATCTCTGTTTTAGTGGCAGGACGCCAGCAGCTGATTAGCGAGGCTAGAATCTATAGGGATACACTAATAAAAATTATTCAAAAACATTGAGAGATTTTATGTAGTTATAGAACAAGGAAATCATGGGAAAAGTCCATGGATTTTTTTTTTAATTTCTAAGAAATACAGAAAATTTCTATTTCATCATTTCTCAGAACTCAAGGAAATAAAGAAATCAGTTTTCCTTAATAGTTAAAATGCAAAGCAATGTGTTTGGCAAAGGGAGCAGCAGGAGATTGATTTGTTTTTCCTGTTCTGAGACTAATGCCACCAGCCTCAGGTGGTTAAATCTTTTGATTTACTGCTAGAGGTGGCTCTGTCCATGGTCCTGATCCAGTCAAGAAGATTCCAAGCTGTCCTTGAGACTCTGTGCAGGGACAGGCTGGGCCTGTCACTACTATGAACTTGGACGATTCACTTAATGTCTATCCTGGTCTCACATGGATAGAGAAAGCAGGGGACCCTATGGCCACAGCATGCCGTGACTGCATTCAGTTATTAGCCCTTCCATTCTGGGGCACTTTTCTCTGAGTGTGCAGGGTTTTCTACCTTCTCCTTTTTACAAGTGATACTTTTATGTGATTGGACAGGACTGTTTTTGGTGATTTAAAAAATATATATTTCCTAGCCCTGACCATCATGGCTAGGTTGTTTGGGCATTGTCCTGAAAAGTGAAAGGTCACCAGTTCAATTCCTGGCCAGGGCACATGCCTGGGTTGTGGGTTCCGTCCCCAGTCAAGGCATGAACAAGAGGCAACCAATTGATGTTTCTCCTTCACACTGATGTTTCTCTCCTTCTATTTCTCCCTCCCTTCCCCTCTTACTAAAAATAAATAAATAAAATCTTTTTAAAAAATAAAAAATAAATATTTTCTAAAGGAAGTAAGAGGTGAGGGGCAAGTCAGGAAGAACGAGGAGACGTCTGGCCCTAGGTCATGGAGAGGAGAGATGGACAGTCATATTTTCTAGGTTTGTATTTTGGTTCCACCACTTCTTGGCTGTGTGACTTTGGGCAAGATTTCTAACTGTTTGGGGTTGTTTCCTCTTCTGTATAATGGTGATTCTTATGGTACTTGCATCATAGGGCTTAGTGAGAATTAAAATAAAGTGATGCATAGAAATCACTCAGCACAGTGCTTGACTTATAGTAAGCCTTCCAGAAATGTGCGCTATTACTATGTATATTTACGGCCACTGTGATCAATACAGATTTGTGGAATGAGTGGATTCATTAAGTAGCAAATAAAAAACCAAAATGGAGGAAATGAAAGACTGAATCCCTTCCAAAAATATCTGTATCTCAACAATATGAATTTGAGGGACGGTCAACAAGTGTGTATTGATCTGGCCTCAAGTGACCACTTGCTCATGTCTGCCCCAGTGTCCCTGCACCCACCCTCTTCCAAACTCCCCAGATGCCAGGCTGCTTTCTAAATGTCCCCTGGCACTTCATGCTTTGCGATATTAGCCTAGAGCTGTGTCCTCCCCTTATTCACTGACTGTAGTCCTAATTCTTCCAGGCTCCATTCAAATGCCACCTCATCTCAGAGTATTTTACCAATAATTCTGAGGAAAATCTTTTTTAAAAATAGACTAGCAGAATTGTATTGCTATCATTGTTGATGTTCATTTCTTTCACTAGTTTTACATTTTCTGTTGACTCCCTGTCCCTCAAGTCCTGTGGACCCAGGCCTGGGGTGAGGGGTGGCCAGAAGCGCTCTCCTGCACACCAGGTGAGGCACTTTGACCTTTCCCCAGGCTGCGGTTACCGCCGATAAGGGTGCCAACTACTGGGGAGGTAGACGGGTATCTGTTTTCTGTGTGTGGAATGAAAGGATTGGAGTTGCCGTTTGAGACTCCTTCAGCTTTAACCCCCATTGTTCATCAGGCTAGCTGAGCCTCACAGGTTAGTGGGGGACATGTCACCATGCCAGCACAAACCTCTAGCTCTCAAAGATACCACAACAGACAACAAAAATCCCTGCCTTCCTCGCAACACACACACACACACACACACACACACACACACACACACGTAAAACTCATTTCCCAAGCAGATTCTTGGTTATTCCCTAAGATGCTTAGCCTTGGGCGCCTACAACAATGTTGCAGGTTTATAAAAATTTTTTAGGATCTCTGGGTATTATCTCTTTCCCGGGTTCAGTATGATCCTCAGAGTGATCACAGGACTGAAACAAAGCAATTCACCCTAGAGAGAGGCTGACAACAGGTAGATGGCAGACACATGAGCCTGGTGTCTTCTGCACAGGGGTGTGTTTAGATGCAGGGGTTACAGCAGTCACCCTTTGTTTAAGGAAAAGCGTGCTCTGTTCCCTGGCATCATTCCCCACCTCCACTCTCCACAAGCAGCACACAGGGCAATGCTCAGGCGCTGATGTCCTTTTGTAGAGGTAAGGACACAGTTCAGTTCTTTTCAACCCTGCAATTCTTCGTCGGATAAAATGCCGTTTCATGTGCTCTGACAGTGGTTCTGACGGCTCAGGCACTGGGAGGGAGAGTGGTGGCTGAGCCACAGACTGGAATTCCACGTCGCCATGTTCAAAGGTCCCATTACTCCAGCACCAAGTGCTGTTTTCAGGCTTTTTACTTGACATTCTACAGCCATCGCCTCAGGCTAATTATAATTCACCCGACAATCTAATTCTAACAGTCTAATTTTATCATTGTGTAATTAAGCTTCTTCTGGCAGCATGCTATTTCACCATAAAAGGAAAATATTCCCTTTCCTATTTTCAAAATTGGTTGAGCAAGACAAGGGAAGGTAGTCATACCCACTTAACTCTACAGTTCTTTTGAACAATGATTTTTCTTATTAACTTAAAGAACTGATTGATTAGTTCAAGAAAAAGGTTTTCAGATAAAAATGTTTGAGCATTTTTCTCTAGAAAGACAGCAGTAAATCAGTAATCATTGATCAAACACTTTGCTCCCTGTTTTACAGTTCAAGACCTGAGAGGAGAATGAACAAAATTCCTCAGCAATGTGTTCCACAACAATAATATTACGTATCTGAGAGGAGAGGCTGCTCATGGTTTGTACAATATCCAATGTCCCCTCTTTGTGTGGTGGGAGGCAGTATTGTGAGAGGAAGGTACCCAGCTAAAGAACTAAATTTCCCAGGCTCCTTTGCAGAAGGGGATTGTCAAGTGACAAAAACTGGCCATGCACTGGGTGATCAGTTAGCATTTCTGCAAAAGATTCTCTAAATCCTACTGGACTTGAAAAGAGTGAAGACTCCAGGGGGCTCAGAAAGTGACGCTGGGGCAGGGCTCCTCCAGTCCCATGAAAATCCTAGCTATCCTTTAGAGATCAAGTAACCTACCATGACCCACCGGGTACACTAGGAGAGGTTTCTCTGTTTTCGCCAGGTGCCTGGTGGGCAGTGACAAGCACTACCCAATCCGAGCCTGGATGGTGAGGGATGGAGAGGACACCCTCTGGACAGAGCCCATAAAGCATTTCTTTGTTGAGCTCAAATCATTGCATCATCAACTTATCTTTGTACAAAGAATGGACCTGGTGTAGATTTTAGTGATACAGGGAGGAGCTTTCTATTCTTTGTTCTTCTTGTTTCATGGGCAGTCAACTTGAACATGTGCAATATTGGGTAGTTTGCTGTATTGGAGGTTGTTTTATGAAAGCCAGTTAGTAGAGGAAAAAAAGAATGTCTCACATTTAAATAGTGCTTTATGAATTTGCCTCAAATTTTCGGTCAAAAAGTGTGCATTATACAGGGCAAAATACAGTATTCAGCATGGTTCCAGTGCTTGGAGTCAAGTGACACTTTATTTCTTGCCTATTCATTTTCATCCCTGTTATCAGCTGAACTCTGTCCCTTCCAAATTTTAAACACCTCAGAAAGTGACTGTATTTGGAGGTCAGGTCTTTAGAGGGGTAACTGAGTTAATATGGGTGTGTCCTGATCTGAGCTGACTGGTGTCCTTATCAAAGGAAGAAATTTGGACAGATGCACACTGAGGGAAGACCATGCAGGGACCCCAGGGGAAGGGCTGCCACCCACGAGCCAAGCAGAGGGGCCTCAAACCTGGCAGCATCCTGATCTCAGGCCGCCAGCCTCCAGGACCAAGAAATGCACCTGCGGCCCGAGCCCCCAGTCTGTGGGGCTTTGTCTTGGCAGCCCCAGCTGACTGATACGGCCCCTTAAAATCTTCTTGTCTCTATTAACGAAAAACAATAGTTTTAATCTAAAATAAAACAGATTCCATGGGCATCGTGGACAAGGACATAGGCTACTCTACTCAAAATTAAGGGATTTATTTTTAATCACTACTAACTTCACATCTTTAAAAGCTTTTTTATCTTGATCCCTTTTTGAACCTGACCCCTGAAGAGTTCATCTTCTCATGGTCTATTTGGTCTTACTCTTTTATGGAGACAAACCCTACTCCTGACCTCGTTTTCAATCATAACGGCTCATGAGATAAGTGGGTCACCCCCACCCCACAGGCAAGGAACCTGGAAGCAGAGGGCCTGCAGGACTCGTCCTGCAGGGGCTGTGGCTGCATGTGTTGCAGGGGCACAGCTGTGTCCCCGGGCAGCCCACCACGTGCGGGAGGCAGACGGCAAAGAACCCAGGCCTTGAGAACACAGCACAGTCAGGCTGGTGCATGGCACAGAATATTGCCAATAAATACTGATTCAGTGACTGGCTTACATTTTGACTACATTTAGGGATTATTCTAATCACCAGATTTTTGTTCAGACAAAAGACAAATTTCCAGTGTTTCCTCCAGCTTAGTGGAGTGGTAAGAGAATGAAACTGGGAATTGGAACTAAGTTGATTCTGGCTCTGAAGCATGCCAATGTAGGGCCATGAACAAGCCCCACTGGTCCCAGGTGTTTTTCTTCCTCTTGACTTGGGTGTTTTTTATTTGTGAAATGAGGGTCTTGGATCAGGTCATTTTTAAGAATTTCTTCCAGCTCTGTAGGGCTACCATTCTAAGAATTTTGATAGGTAATCCTCGTGGGTTCTCAGCTTCCCTAGCTTCTGCTGCTTCTCACTTTTCCTGCATATCAAATGAGTTTTATTTTCTAGTGACAGCCAGTCATCTTCAAATTATCCATGTGGAAAAGGACACTTGGTGTTGAAGACAGTTTTGCTAGCCTGAGGCCTAGGTCCCATGTGCTAAGGGCAGGAAGGAAGATGGGGGCTTCATTGTGGCCCAGTGAGGTGGCAGAGGGGCCTGGCCAGTCCTCAGCAGGGCTCCACCTCTTGCAAAGGCTCCCAGGCGCCAGCTTCAGTGTCCCCTGAGCTGAGCCTTGGGCATCTAGCCAGCGTGCAACCAAAATTTGAAGCCAAAATGGATGAGAACTGGGCAAGCTCCATCAGCACCTTACTTGACTGTTCTCACACACCTGGATCTTCCTGTTGTTCCCCTTTCTGCATCTCTGTCCCTGATGCTGGTCTGGGATCCCAGGGTCCTTGAGGGCAGGGACTGTGGCTCAGTTAGTGCCACTGAATGAGGATGCTGCCAGAAAAAGGCAACACAGTCCAGAGGACAGTACCCGCCTTGGCCACATAGCGCTGGTCTATATTAGATCCTCGCTGCTCCCGTCGTGTCTTGCTTTCAAAAGGAGAAGTAAATAGAACTTCATTCCCTTGTCCTCTCCCAAGTGGTTGGTATTATGTGACCCTGAAGAAAGTCTGCCCTTGGGTCATTCAAATGGCCTTCCCACCTCCTAAAAGAGGATAACATATAAAACGTAATAGGACTGAAATAGCTGGCCTCTGTCCAGAAGTGATGGGAGGCCACTGCGGGAGGAGGCGAGCTCAGCCTCCCTTCCCTGCCCCCGCTGGGTTCTGTCTGAAGCCACTGATCTGGAGGGAGGCTCTGTTCTGACAGAGGAACCCTTTGAAGTCGCTGGTGCCCAGGATGTGTCTTCCTAGGCTTCAAGGCTTAGTGTGCTGACTGATTTGTCTTTTTTATCAACAAACTAGATTTTGAAAAGCCAAACAACTGGTTGTTTCACTAGTCGTACAAATCAATGCATTTCTTTGGCTACAGAAATGGTCTTGGTTAGGACCTGATAATCTGAAAAAGTTTGTTTCTTCTTTATCCTCATCCTTTTAAGCCATCCTAAGCTTAAATAACATGGCCTCTGCTCGAGTGAGCAGCTGCTGTCACTGTTCCAGGCAAACTAACCCTGCAGGCCTGCAGATCCGTCCTTGTCCTCGTCCTCGGGGTCAGGCAGGAGGCTCCAGGAGGGCCAGCCTGTGCAGAGAAAGGAGGGAGCAGGAGCTGAGGCCTGAGGGCGTGTGGGTAGTGTGCCTGGAACGTGTTACAGCACTTGTGTGAGGTACAATATTCAGGCTCAAGAAGGCTTAGAAGGATTTCCCAACCCTGCCTGGAGGTGGGAAGTGAAGGACACTCAGAATGTCCAACCTTCTAGGCTGCAACTGGATTTCCACCCTTCTCTCAGTGTGTTTCCAGAAGCTGGTCTCACTGCCCCCTCTCAGCACCTGCCCTCAGACAGACTTCCTGGACACAGTCCAGCTCTGCATCCACCGCCCCGCCACCAGCCTCCTCCCTGGAATCGGAAGCTGTCCCAACTACTCTCTCCAGCACAGAATCTCACCCCTCCCAGAGTCCGACTGCCATTTGGCTGTACCCAATATGGGGTTGATTGGTGACTGTTAACCCCTCCCCAGGATGTGCCTCCTTCTTGTGCCCCACCCCCCAGCTCAGCCTCATGCCCCCACTCCCAGCGGGCCCTCAGGCTTGAGGTGAAGAACAGCATTCCATCAGAGGGCAGGGAGGGGCCTGTGCAGGTCAGAATCCCCTGAAACCCCAGTAGCTGTAGAGTAACAGCACCCTGTGCATATTTGCTGAATAAAGGATGTCACTCACATTCAGGAGCTGTTTTTGGAGATCATGAGCTGAATACTTAACTGGATTACAGTTGGTGTGACTCAGAAAATAGTGTATGTCCTCAAATACGTGGGATGGTTCTTTCACTGTGTAATTAATGATCCCACCCACTGCTAGAGAGCAACTCCTAAACACTGTTCCTTTGTGTGGGTCCTCCACTCAGAAATCTTAATGGCTCCTCTCTGAATGTGATGGCTCCTCTCTTTAGCCTGGTAGCCAAGACCCTTCACAAGCCCGCCTCTCTCCTCTCTCAGCCCCATGCGGCACGCCCCTCCTTCCCAGCCAGACTGCTCTCCTAGCGGTCCCTGAGCTCGAATGCCCACTTCCACCTCTACACTTCTGTAGAAGCCAACTCCTACCCAATGGCTGTGCTGTCTGTGGGTCCTCCCTGAGCATTCCAGCTCACAGCAACTCTGTCTATCCAGGGATGTCTGAGAATGACAGCCTCTGCTGTTCATGGGACACTGCAGTTTTGCGATGTCATGTGTATTGTCACCAGGGATGATCTAACTGCACATGGAGAACTGTCAGTGCTAACTGGACTGCAAGCCCTCACCCTCTATGTCCAGGACTCTCCACGCAGCCCAGGAGTCACACAGTAGCTGTGTCTGAAAAGCTGGCTGAATACCTATTGAAAGGCTGAGACTTCTTTCCTTCTCTCCCTGGACAGTCTGACCCAAAGCTCCGAAGGCTGCTAGAAAGGAGAAGCAGACGGAGCTCCCCTGCCTTTATACCTGGGGAGCAGCTGAGGGTGGTGGGCGGCTGAAGGAGGCAGCTCACGGGTGAGCTAGAGGTGCTCCCACTTCCACGCCACATGAGAGCAGCCTCCCATGGGTGCCCGCACAGGCTGCATGTGCTAAGGACATGCTTGGGTGCCTGAGAAAGAGACCATTGTCCCCAAGGAAGGGCTCCGGAGCCAAGCACGTGCAGTGGCTGGGGCTCCTCTCCATCAGAATTAGTGAAGCACATTTTAGGGCATCATTAAATGCCGATTTATCCCTCAGTTCTGAAAACATGAGCTCTTGCTTCTGTCTCATAACCATACATGCCAGCTGCATGTCTTACGGACAGGACATTTTCCGGGAAACAGTCTGTAAATCTCCACAACAAACGTCTCTGACAGCATTTCCTCGGCGCATGCGTGTCGTCCTCACGCAGCAACACTGATTCCCCTGAGAGATGGGTGTGTGGGTGGCTGTCATGAGTAAGAGGACACGTGATGTGTCACGATACACATTGTCACTGTCATTAGTGTGTTCGCTCTGTTGGTGGTTGCAAATTGAGAGGATCTGGCTCGGTCCTGGAGCTTCTCTAGCTCTTGAAAGCAGTTTTCATCCGAGGTTGTAACCAGTAGCCAGTTGTACCCCAGTATCCAATCTCCCCATTTCATTTTGTAACTGAACTCTTCATTTTTAGCTGAACCAAAAAATTCTCAGCAGTAATATCACATTCCCAGCCCCCCTTGGGATTAAGGGTGCTTATATGACTAAATTCTCGCCAATTAAATGTAAATGGAAGTATCATGTTTGGCTTCAAATGAGTGCCTTTAAAGTAAGAAATCCTGCCCTTCTTCCTTTTCCTTTCTCCTTCCTGCATGTTGGAATGCCAGCATGATATCTGGAGCTCCAGCAACCATTTTGGACCATAAGGCAATATGCTGAGGAAAGGGATGTGTGGCTGGAAAAAAAGCTCGGGGCTCCAGTTATGGGGAGCTGACCTATCAACCCTTGATTTCATTTACATGAGACAAACTTCTAATTGTTTTAGCCATTGTTATCTTGGATGTCAATGCAACCTACTGTAATCCTAACTGCGTGGTTGTTTTATGTCTGTTTCATAAGTTCTGGGTTGCATCGCTTGTGTCCCTTGCCTTCTGACTTTTGATTACAGCTAGCCAATGCCCGGCATTGGCAAGAGAATGAGAGTGAGAGTAGAGAGAGAGAGAGAAGGGTGGTTTCCTTCCCTGCCTGCCCCATGCCTCGGTGCCTCAATGTGGCCGTTTACTCCGTCCTATTCAGTTCTCGCCAGGGGCTCCCATCATCCTACCTCTACTTCTCACTGGGACCTGGCAACACTGTCTCCCCTCTCTCCCCTCTAGACCCGAGGTAGTACTAGTTTCTCAATACTGCTAATCTCTGGGACACTCAACAATCTTTACAATTTCCTTAATTGTGCTCACACCTCTGTAACCAGTCTTTTTATTACTTTCTCTTTACTTATGTATTTCAGTAAAGTTCTGTTTCCTTCTAAGATCTTGTCCGACAGAACAAATGAGGTCAATGAATGAGCATTTTACAAGTTTACACAGACTCTTACCTGTGTCTCATGAGAACCGCACTCTGGAAGGGCCATCCTAGTCTTGACAGTTGATTATTCTAGGGACTGTGTAAGCCTCCCCTCTGGGTTTACTTGCTATAAGATATTGTTCTGTCCTCAAGGAGTGTTCAGTCCATGCGCCACCGTACGGGTCAGAGTGGGGATCAACTGTCACGTGAGGGGAGAGCAAAGCCACGGTCGTCCCTGGGGCTGAGCTGCGGTAATGAGCTGGACTGCAGTGTGCGACCAGGTGAGGACCTTCAAAACCCAGCAGAGACAGCTGCATTTAACTAGGGGCAATGGAAACGGGCGACTGTAAGCGGACGTGATAAATCGTCTTGTTTCCCAAAACTTATCTGGCAAAGGCGGTTGGTTTCCTCTCCCTACCTTTGGCTTGGCCACTATTCCTTCCAGACCTCACAGCTGCTACTTGAATTAACTGTATAAATCCAGATCAGCTCATTTCACCTGTAAGCCCCCCAATGCCAGAATGAGTAAGTCTACCCTCCTTCAGAATGGCTTAAAATGCCTTTTGCCACCCAGGTCCAGGTAATCTCTCTAGTGTCATCTCCAGCCACTTCCACTTACCTACGTTTTGCTACAATGCCCACGACAGCTCAATATCTCCTAAATACCACACACGTGCAAGCTTCTGAGCTTCCGCGTGTGCTGTTCCCTCTAACCTAACACTGTCCAATAGAACTTTGCACAGTGATGGTAATGTTCTATATCTATACTGTCCAGTATAATGGTCACTAGACATATGTAGTATTGCCCACCTGAAATGTAGCCAGTGTAATTGAGGAACTGAATTTCTAATGTTATTTTAATTGATGACATTTAACTTAAATTTCGATAGTCACATGTGGCTGGTGGCCACTATATTGGGCAGCACAGCTCTAGCCAAAATGTTCGCTGTTATTCTTTGCTCCCCTCATCACCTCTGTGGATCGAGAAGACTCCTGCACATCATAAAAGACAATTTAAGTGTTACAGACTCGCTATCACTTTCTGTCACCTCGTCCTCACCCTGTGGGACTAAATTACTCCCTCAGCTGCATCTCCCTAGTACTTCGCACATGCCTGTATCTACCACACAGCACAAACGCTCTCTTCCTTCCTTCAGGGCGGCCCATTCTTCTAACACTTCAGGCGCACAGCATGAATTGCATTTCTCTAGTTGAACTATGCCCTCCTGCCTCCAGGCCTTGGCATGTGCTGTCACTTCTGCCCGAAGCTCTCTACCCTCCCCCTCTCCCTCTTGGCAATGAGTGCCTTAAGATGTCAACTAAATGTCTCTTATTCCAAGAAGCTTTCCCTTATACCATCCCCCAACCAAATAAGGGCCCTTTGTCCCTACGTGCTTCCATAGTTTCTTATAGTTACACATCATAGTTTTTTATATCATTCTTGTATTTGTAGCCTGTTTTTCTCTATGTGCTTTAAGTCTCTTTGAGGACAAGTATTGGTTATTATCTGAACAACTATCACAGTGCCTCTCACATAGTAACACGGGTCGTTATGGCCAAAATGCCCCTGCTGAGGTGCAGTGAAGTCGGTGGGATTACCGTCCATCGTCCTGAAACAGCACAGCTGGGCAGCACACAGATGACGTGCAAACTCTCTGGCAAAGTGAAAACAGGTTAACGGATGCGTTACAGGAGAGAGGAATGACATATAGATGATGAGGGGTGGGGGGAGAGAGAGAGAGAGAAATGGGTTTTAAGGAACTGGCTCATGTGATTGTGGAGGCTTGGTGAGTCCAAAATCTGCAAGGTTGTTTGCCAAGCTGCAGACCCCAAAGTCACAGTATGAATCTCCTGGCAGTCTGGTGGTAGAATTCCTTCTCGATGGAGGGAGGTTATTCTTTAGTTCTATTAAGGCCTTCAACTGATCGGATGAGACCCACCGACATTACAAAGGGCTGTGAGGTAGAAGAACAACATTGGGGTGACGTGTGGGGCCAGTGCTGACATGGCTCTCCCACCAGCCATGATAAGGGCTCGCCAGGGGGCCCCTGGCCAGAGGGAATGTGTATTGTTTTGGGAATGGATTGCAACTTCCTCCTTATCTCCTTTTGGGAGTGGCTTCTTGTCCTGTGACTATTTCTTGGCCTTTCCTTTCTGCATGTGCACACTGAGGTGATGTAGTTTAGAGTCACGCATAGGACATGCACCTCCTTTGATGGGGACCCTGATAACGAGCCTCAGACTGGAGGAGGCATGGTCTCTCTCGCGCCAACCCACCACCATTGGTGCACTGCCCTGTAGTGTGAGCAGTAAACGGCATGCCCTCATTGGCTAGTCCTCCAAGTGGTTTTTTCAGAATATTACAAACCCTTTAGGAGCTCCCCAGTTTGGAGCTGCTGTGCTACAAGGGTGATCTGCTTTATTCAAATCTATCCATTTAAATGTTAACTTCACCCACAAAACATCTCCACAGAAACATCCAGAATAACGTTTGACCAAATATCTGAGCACCATGCCCCAGTGAAGCTGACACATAAAATTAACCATCATGCAGGTTGTAAGACATGTTGTGGTGAAAAGAGAGAGTGTATAAGACATAGGTATAGAAGAGAGGGGGGAGAGAGAGAGAGATTGATACAATGGCATGGTTACTTACCAGGAAAATAAAATTCTGCTGTCATATCCAAGATATCGCTGTTAACCAGAAAGTATTCACAAGCAAACATGGATGTCGGTGAACCTCTGAAGGACGGTAAGGGTCGGCTGTGCAGATACCAACCTGAACCCTTTCACACAGGCTGGCGAAGCAGCTAGGCAGAAAGGAAACGACTGAGTCATTCTTAGGTGCTAATGATTGGCTTTTGTTTTTATTTCCTCCTTAAAATACCTGTTCTTTACAATACCCAAAACAAATTAGAATTTCTTTCCATTATGTCTCATAATTTTTGTGGCTGGTTTTTGTTGTTATCTTTTACCATTTTATCAAGTCATTCATAGAGAATTCAGTGAGAACCAGTCCTACTCTCCAGGATGTTATTCTTCCCTTCATTCAAATTATCTCAAAATTCCAACACCCCTTTCCACTCCTTCCACCACTCTCAGCTGATTACTTGACTTCTTATTTCACTGAAAAATTGAAAACCGCCCTGGCTGGATGCTCAGTTGGTTAGAGCATCATCCCGATATGCCAAGGTTGTGGGTTTGATGCCGGGTCAGGGTACACATGAGAAGCAACCAATGAAAGCATAACTACATGGAACAACAAATCAATGTTTCTCTCTATATATCTCTCTCAAGTCAATAAAAATTTAAAAAATTGAAAACAGTAAGAAAAAATTTTCCTTATACCCCAGGAAGTTTCCAATATAAATGTCTTTGCACCATTCCTTCCCCCTCTGTGGAAGGTTCATCCCTGTGACTACTAAAGACCAAATCCTTCGCTTAAGCTCTAGAAGCCGTCTCCTCTCTTCTATTCAAGGACTTTGCAGTTACATTCATTCTCTCTCTCTCTCTCTCTCTCTCTCTGTGGAATGTTTTCCTTTTCCTGAGCCATTTTCTGTGCAAAGTTGCACTAATATTTCCCATCTTTTAAAAATCCTCTCTAAGCCTATTTCCTCCTCTAGCTACTGCCCCATTTCTCTGCTCCCTTGTGTAGCAAAACTTGAAAGTGGCAGCCGTGCCTTCTGTCTGCACCCTCTTTTTGACTCATTTGCATCAGTCTCTTGCCCCCCTAACACCACCAGCGATCTCCACATTGCAAGCCTAACGACCAGTTTTTACTCCTCTTTTTTTCTTGATCTCTCACCTCCTGTGTAATGCCACCAGTCGATCTTGCAACCTTGAAACAGTGTCTCCATTTGGGTGCACATTCCTTTTTCTCCGACCTCACTGCATAGGCCTTCTCAGTCGTCTCCACTGGATCCACCCGTCCTCCAATCTTGTGAGAGTGGGCTCCCTCTTCGGACATTTTCCTTCTCGGTCTATATTCAGTTTCACGAGATCCCATTCATTTTCATGGATTCAAATGCCACCTACATCGGGGCACCTCTCGAATTTAATTCTTGAGCCCTGGCCTCTCTGAAACAAAAGACACACAGCAACACTCGTCCCCTTGATGTCCACTCACCACGGAGGCCGGGACGGTCCACGTCCTAGTTTTCTTGGAATAGTTCTTACTCGTGACTGTTTAAGAATTAATTGAACTTCTTCATTCAAAAATATTTGGGCAATATATCTTGTGACCACCTGCATTAACTTCCTATGGCTACTGTAACCAGTTACCACAAATTTAGTGGTTTAAAACAACACTAACTTATGGGTTTATAGTTATGGAGATCAAAAGTCCAAAATCGGTCTCATTGGACTAAAAAGGTGTCAGCAGGCTGCCTCCTTTCCTGAAGGCTCTGGTGAGGGGGCGTTAAGTTTCTTGACTTCTCCAGCGTCAAAAGGCTGGCCTGAATTCCTTGGCCTGTGGCCCCTCCCATCTTCAAAACGAGCACTGGCTTGTCAGTCTTTCTCAAATCACTTCACCCTGACACTGATTTTTTGCCTCCCTCTTTCACATTCAAAGTCCCCTGTGATTACATTGAGCCCTACAAAATAATCTAGGGTAATCTTATTTTAAGGTGAACTACTTAGCAACTTGAATTCCTCCTTGCCATGTAACACAACAGAGTCACAGTTCTAAAGATTAGGACATGGGCGTGGGGCCGTTATTCCGCCTACCACACTTTCCAAACATAACATGCCCAATATTGTCTCTTGATTTCCCCCAAAGTTTTCTTTCTCTGTGGCTTCCTGTCTCAGGGAATGAGACATCATGTATCCAGTTGCTCAGGCTTAAAATCTCACATTCATTCTTGAGTTTCTCCTACTCTCAAACTCCATATCCAGTTCATCAGCAAGTCCTGTTCACTCTCTCTTTACCTTTAAAACATAGTTCATATTTAACCTCATTCTTGCCCCCCACCCCCGACCATTATGTTCTTACTCCAAACCACTGTCTTGTCTCACCCGGACGGTTGTGCTAGCCTCCCACACGGTCTCCAGCTTCCTTTCCACCCACCTCCTTTCCTGCCCTAGTTCATCTCACAAGGCAGCCCGAGAGATCCTCTTAAAACATGTTGTATCGTGGTCAGTGCTCTGCTCCAAACACTCTGGTGATTTCCCACCACTTCCAGTGAAAATCCCAGGCGCTCCACCACGACCTGCAGGGCCTTTCCCAGCATGGTCCCTTCCACCCTTTGCTGCCTCATTTCCCAGCCCTCCGCTCCCGTGTCTCTCCACTCCAGTGCTCGCCAGCTAACCTCACCTCAGAGCTTCCCCCAGAGTGGTTCCCTCAGCCAGAGACTCCCCTCCCCATGTGTTTTCCCGGCTCTCTCCTTTATTGCATTCAGGACTCTGTTCAAAGAGCATCTCCTCAGAGAGGAGTTCTCTGCTGTGTGTCTAAAAATGGCTGCCACCCCTGTGGGTGGCACTATATATTCATCTTGCCTATTTATTGTTATTCGTTACACCGTACTGTAACCTCCCTGAGGGCAGGAGCTTGGTTTTGTTTACCATGCTTTCTCCAGTGTCCAGGGCAGTGCTCATCTCCGGGCAGGCACTCAACAAATGTGTGTTGAATAAATAAATGTTACTGAAGTTACACCTTTATGCACTTACCTTTCTCCGGGAACTTTGGTAGGGGTGGGGAGCTGAGAGGCATGTGCCAGTTGCACGTATCTCGTTTGGGCCACCTAGACCACAAAGATTTGTTGTGTGAATAAAGATATCCCTTGCCCAGAGTGCTTTGCTTTCAGCCAGTCAAAAACAAAAATTAAAGGCCTTGGTGGGGTCTTTAAGACCTGCCTAATTCAAAGCTCACTCAATTCTCTCTGAGATTAAACTTCCTGGCTCCAACCCACACCATATTCACAGAATGGCCAGTCCTTAGCGCCAGCTCTGTGCCAAGGACACTTCTGCTTCTTCTCATGAATTGCTCATGTCATCCTCTCAACAGCCCTACGAGGGGGGCATAGCTATTGCCCCCGTTTTGTAGGGAAACACATTGAGATACGAGGATGTTAGTAATTCACGAGGCCTCCACCTCTTGCTCACAGTGGGGCCAGAATTTACACTGAGGCAGCCAGCTCTGAAGAGCCAGCTGTTTCTAACTGAAGCCCAGGCTCTGCGGGGAAGGTCATGTCTGCTCAGCAGTCAGCATGGAGCCCTTAAGCCCTTGACCTTTCATCTGCACTAACGAGCTGATTTGCTCATGGGCTCTGAGGAAGGGGCCTGACCAGCACTACGCGCAGGCGCTGACATGTCCGTTGGTCTCCTTCTTTGATTGCAGGAAGAGCTAGGAGTTCAGGGAGCTCCGTGGAACTGCTGCCTGCTGACTTAAGCGCAGGAGGTCTAATTGTTTAGTAACGATGCTGACCTCATCCAAGGTCCTTAGCCAGATGATGCCTCTGGTATGAACACCTTTATTCTCTCCTAGAAACCCATGTTAGTTTGTATCAGGGAGGTTTATTATTTTGAATTATAGGAAAAATCATGAGCAATATTTAACACATGCTGATTAATCACTGGGATGCAATATGGGGTGTGGAAAGCACACTGCTTTGGTGGCCTGCAGACTGGGAGTTCATTTCCGTCTCTGCCACTTACTGCGGTGGCCAAGATTATACCATGGGAAGGTCATCGGCCTCTCCTAGATGGCTTCTTCCTTCCTACTCGTCAGGTTGCTGTACCAGGGAGAGTAAAGAGAAAGCACTGAGCATAGCACCTGGGACAGAGCAGGGCTCAGAGCACTAGATACAGCTACCATTCTTGTCACACATCAGCTAGGACACTTTCAGAGGTGACATCCCAGGGTCCTGATCCACACGCCCTCTGTGCACACAGTTACCTTCTCGGGTGAGCAGCAGACGGCCTTTTGCGGGTCGATGAAAGGGAGCAGAAAGCAGCGCAGCCCAAAGGTGAAGAACAAAATCACATCCGTGTTTCTGACCCCCCCCCCCCACTCGAACCTATTTGTCATGGAGATGAGCAGTCTCCTTCTGCACCAGTTTCCTTCTGCACCAGTGCCATCAGGCACTCACCGCCCTCTTTAATCTGGGCCTGGGTTTGCCATGGCAATTACTTATGTGCAGGCTTCCACTTCTGCCTGAGGACCCAAGTGTGCGTGGGAAAACACCAGGAGCTCTGCCCTTTGCCTTTCTTCAGGAGATGCTATTTTCCCTGTGTAGCTGAGCCTGAGCACGTTTTCCTAGGAAGCCACGTGGCCCCCTAAACAGGCCTTACTCCTGGGACTCCGGAGAAATGGCGCCCTCTGGTGCCAGCTCAAGACCTGTGGGTCAGCCCTGGGAGCTGCCCAATTTCACCTTGAGCCAAACTCAACAAAGCAGACCTTTTATGGAATATCTTGTTTTGTAGAAATCTTTTTCTACAAGAGGAATTCTCTGGATCAAATAAACTGTACCTCTAATAAGAAAAGAACCGAGTTATTTAAGACTTGATTTTTATCAGGCATTGCTTACCATTTTAATGGACCTAGGCATTTGGCAACTGTGCTCTGACCTCAGAAAGGGAAATAAAGAAAGGGCATAGGCAGGGAGAAAATGCCTCCTCAAGGCTGGTGCACCTCTCTCTTTCTCTCCCCCACCCTCCCCCTCTTCCTTCTCCTCTCCCCTCTCTCCTTTTACTCTGATATCCCAAGAAGTATTTTAGAATAGCAGAAGTGACTGTCTTTTTCCAGTGCTACAAGAATGACACACAGTCTGTTCTTGAACATCTTCCTATGAGCTTTGCCCAGAGAAGGCCGATCCCTGGTGCACTGCCAGCCCACTGGCTTTGAAATGCACTATTTGCACGAACCGCCTGGGGTCTGGGGCCACATGGCTCCTCCCTTTCTCGGATGGATTGTTCCATTAGATTAGATGAGAGGGGACTTGGGAGGTGGCATCACTGGCTCTGGGACACTGTAAATACTTACCCCCCCACCCCCTTTGCTTCCTGTGAGCCTAGGGAAAACTTCAAGGCCATTGTCAGGCTAGCAAACCAGAGCTGGGGAGGTGCTGTCATCAAAGGAGAACACACGGAACTGTCTCGGTTTTGCTTATATTCATATCTTTCCACAACTAAAAAGACAACGTTATTGACACTTAGATCCTTTCTTTGGATTTTGTAGAATACACCTCCAGTGACCCAGTGGGGGCAGTTCAGTGGCAGAGTTTCGGAGAAGGTTAACTAACAATAACTAGATTTAATAATAGCTTTTGCACCAGACCTTGGAGGATCCCTGACACCCTCAATTACTTTAGTTTGTATTTTCTTTTACACTGTCTTTACCTTTAGTTGGCCTTGAATGTAGAGAGACTTTTAGCTGGAAACTGGATTTCCAATTTCAAACTTGCCACAAAAAACGTCCCCATCTCCCACCATGTATTCTGTGTTATGGTGCCTCCATTCCGCAGATGGCGTAGATGGTCTCATCTCATCTCGTGTGGTTCAGCTTGCTTGATTGCCATTTCCTCCTCTTAATTGCTGGCAGTAACTGCACTCTAGTGAGTGCAGCTTAGAAGCTAGCTCCACACGTAACACTTTGCAATAGTCACTCTTTCCTTATCATGAATGTTCTCGTCTGTGTTCTCACTTGACATGTGTGGAGGCAAAAATGATAAAACTATAAAATTCTACAGCAATGTGAGGCAGTAGAGTGTTCATCAAGAAAGAGTTATGCCTTTAGTTCTGATGGGTCACATGCCAGCATTGAAAGGACCTGGAAAGAGAATTTATTTAGACCTCTCATTTTACACGAGGAACATGAGGCTCTGAGACACACAATGCCAGGTGCTGGGGTCACGCAGTCACTGAGGGGGGACAGAACCCAGGCTTCCTGACCCCCAGTCCTGTAAGGTCCACACCGTGAAGACATCAACCTTAAGAAAACATTCGTTTATGCTGCTACTCGAATTGAACTTTCACAGAGAAACAGATCAGGATGTTTCCTGCAGTCTTACTCATAGCAGTGAAAATTTGGAAACAACCTAGACGGCCATCATTAAGACAATCATAAAATAAATAGTGATGTACTTAGGTAATATTATCTAAATATTATGCAATTGTAATTATATTTTGCATATTATAATTCTATAATTTATGTAAACTTTAAAAACCACTTTTTGAAAATATCTAGTGACCAGGGAGAATACTCATGGTATGAAGCTGAACGACAAACCACCAGGCTACGGAACTGAATACATGTGCCGTGACAGTGACTTTGTTTCATACGCACAGTAATAAAGTAGAAGGGATACATCAGAGAGCGATTTTCTGTTCCTTTTTAAAAACTTCTTTGTGTTTCACAGATTTTCTATAATTTGTATCTCTTAATTAAATTTATAATTAGAACGAAACTGTGTTTTTTAGGAGAAAAAAGATATAATGAAAACTTAGCAACTTGAAAGAGGTTTTTTTCAGACTGAGAGATGGCAGTTACAGAGGATTAAGAAGAAATTCACGAAAGCTGGAGTTGTTTGCAATGACAGTTGTTGAATTAAGTGGCAAAATTTTAAGTGAAGAAGACAAGTTGGCTCTTCTGTTCTTTTATTTTCTCCTGTTCCTCTTTTCCTCAAAGAACCTCTGCTGAGTGCTCAGAGGCTGTCACCATGAGCCTGAGCGGCCGTGTGTGCTGGTGATGCTAACACACTAGGTGTAGCTTCTCTGTCCGGGTGTGTGTGCACATGTGTGTGGAACCAGAATTCACAGGCCTGGTTCTACCCCTTTCTAGCTATGTGGCTTTGGGTGGTTTAGTTTTGCCTTTGTTTTCTTATCTGTAACATGGGAGATTATAAAAGCATCTGAACTCTGGAAAGAAATTTTAATTGTTCACATCTCCCAAGGTGAACTGAATGGATGAAGGTCCTGACACACAACTTTGTGGAGAAACATAGTGCACTGTAAGCTGCGGGAGGGGCAAAGTCAAAGGTGCAGGCAAAGCTGTGAGTGAAGGTGGAGTCCTAGATAATAAGTCAGAGAAGTGGGTCCAAAGGCTCCCAAAAGGACTAGGCCTGCCAGGAAGATGCAGGATGGACTCTTGAGGGACAGTAAGTTGAGCAAGGGAAAGAGGGTGGTCCTGGGGCAAGGGTCTGATGCTGTGTTTATTTTTTTGCCTCTATCTATCTATCTAATAGCTTAAGTTTTTAGAAACTTTTCAACCCATCCAAAGTAGGGAAAAATGGTAAAACAAACCCTTATGTACCCATTATCCAGCTTCAACAAAATCAATATTTCATCTATCATACCACCTATAATCCTTCCCTGCGTAATCTGAAGTAATAATTTTATCACTACATTCTCAGGTACTCTAAGAGTTGCAAGCTCTTTTATTGAAACAACCACAACACCATCATCACTCCTCAGAAGTCTCCAGTGCTTCTTAAGGGTGCCACTTGAGGACCTATCCCCTGGGGAGGTAAGGAGAAGGGCCTGCTGCATTTAAACAGTTACGGGGGAACCTGGGACCATTTGTCTGACATCACACCTTCCCCAACACCCCAGAACAGGCAGCTCTGAGAACCACTTGAGTCATCATCCACCTGGTGGGAAGTTGGCAGATTTGGCACAGGGCTTTGCACTAGAAAAGGCCAAAGTGAGGGCTTGAACTCTGGAGGAGTCCCCCCAGTAGACCCCAAACAAGCCGACTAAAAGGATGCTGTAGGGCAGCAGTTTTAAGCAGCACCCATGGGGCCCAGGGACCACTGAAGAGGCAGGAAGAGGCAGCGGAGAGATTGAGAAGGCGGCACCCCACCCAACTCAACCAGCGAGTCCACTTCCATCTGTTTCATCCACTGGGCTTCTGGAACGGTATCGTATTGTCACAGGTGTGCACAGGTAACCAGGTTCTTAGTGATCGAGGACAAAGAATTGAACTGAAAACAGAGTTTATAGCATAAAGAAAGAGGGAAGATTTATTAAGCGATAGTACACTCCACAGAACATGGGAGCAGGCCAACTCTGAGCAGAGATTGACCACGTGGGCTGGAGGGATTTTCTTCTTATAGGGTGGAATCTTCCTGACTAGTCTTTGGCGGGCTTCTATTGCGCAGGTACAAAGAGTTACATTTCAAAACTACTGCGCATGTGTGGTTTCCCAAGATTTTCTTGATTGGCTACTGGAGAAGGGAGTCCCACAATGTTAATTTATTATAATGTTATTATAATGAATCAGGGGTAGTGCGCAGGCGCATTCCATGATTCAGAGTTATCCCAGAAAACAGGAACAACCGGTCTTAGAGGGTCTTTGTCATGTATGGATTTTTTTTATCTTAGCCCTGCGGGGCCTCTGCAGTGTCCTCTCTGACTATCTCCTGACTCAATATGACAAAACTTTCCTGCCACAACGAAGCTCTCCACTGGAGAGATTCCTCTGCTGCTCAGGGAGGCATCTGTGCTGAGATGTATGCAGGTGGGAGAGCACGGGACAGGAACCCCGGACCCTCCACCTCCACCTGGCCTCAGGTCAGCCACTCATCCTCCACACGTCACCTGTAGAACCAAGACAACACCTGTCTCTGTACAGATTAAATGACGTTAGGTATGTGATTACACCTGGTGCACACTAGGGATTTAGTACACTGTATTTGCTAAGATCTAAATGTATCTGCCAGACTGATGAATTGGCATATTGTGAAGCTTACAAGATAGTATTTTTCAGGAAATTTGGAAAAAAGTGTTTTGTCATATTTCTGCATGTTAATACATGTGCATTTATAAAAATTACTGTGTTTCCTCCCAATGACCTAATTCTAAGCCTGTGGAATCAGCGACCCTCTGGCAAGCACATTCCAGCCCAGTTCTCTCAGTCACTGCACTAGGCAGACAGTGACCTTCTGTGGCAAAGGAGGAGCAGCTAAGGAATTCTCCTGAGCATGATGTAGCCAGAGGTTAGGAGACCAAGTGACGGTGTCCTGGCTCCTGGGAACATGGGGCGGCCCTACGGACCGGATTCTTCCCAACAGGCACTTTCTTGCTTTGTTTTATCTTAAGGAAATTAGACTTACCCTGAAACATTTTGAAGTGTGACTCATACTGATTCCATCTGCATACAGTCAGAGCTTTAGTCTCCCGGGGGGAAAAGTTAGGTGACTTTATTTGCAGTGATTCACCTCCACATATCAAAGAGAATGATGGGTTTTGAGGAGCCCCCATCTTGGGGGGGGTGAACAGAAAGGGGAAGACACGGATGCCGCGGGAGGGCAGCATGGGGAGTCAGCAGGCCAATGGAGACTGAGGTCCTGGAGGGCAAATTCGTCTTCTGCTAAATACAGCTGAGCTCGGCTGAAACAAACGACACCCTTTCTGCATCTGAATTTCTATCCCCTTTCACTCCCCCGGCAGAGGAAGCTAAGCCTGGCCACACAGCGGGCTTTCTGAATCCGTAGGCAGCCCTCCTGCTCCCGGGGAGGGCCTGTTACTTCAAAAACTGGTTCTCCACCCAGAAATCTTTGCTCCCTACCACCCATGATAAAAATGGGAGTGAATGTTTGCTTGGCACTTGTCAGCTCAGAATTCTGACTAAGTGGATTTCTTTAATCCTCTTCTGTCGAGGAGATGGGGAAATAGCAGCCTGCAAATCGTCTGTGCACAGGTGAAGCAGACCAGCCTTTGGCGGACGGGAGGGTTCCCTCCGCCTCCTCTGACTCCAGCCTGGCGCTCGCGGGCCTGGAGGGCTCCTGCGCCCCGCAAACGCCCCCTCGCCGCCCGCTCCGCGCCTGACCGGTGAGACCTTGCATGTGCGCGCCCCAAACCCTGGTAAACCCTTTCTTCTTTCTCCCACCACTCGCCTTCGCTTCCCTCAAACACACCCTACTGCATTTGACTTTTAATGAAGGCCTTAAAAAAATGGGGTCCAGTTCCGGAGAGCCCCTGGGCGCCCCTAACCTTTTCTCACACAAGCGATGAAAAGAGAATTCCAGGCTCTTGCACTGAAGCGTTGTCTTTGGACGCTTGAAATAATTAAGAAATACATTTCTGGGAGGCAGGGGTGGTAGGAGAATTCTGTCTTGGGAAAAAAGAGAACGACCTACCGCCAAGACTATCGTTTGGTTTCCAAAGGGCACTGATGTCCCAGCACACCAGCTCCCAGTCGCTCTCGAATGCTTTTCTTCTCAACACTGCAACCCGCTCTCCTGAAACTGCTCCCTGTACGTTTACCACTGGTTTCCATCTTTCGTTCTGCTGAACCTGCCACATGCTGTCTCTGCTTCCCCTACCGACCTGGTGACACTCTTGCCCTGCACTCCTCACTAATGACAGATCCCGCCTCTGGGAACCAGCCCTTCCCTGGGCTTCTGGGACACCTCTCCCTTCTAGTTCTTCTGCTGCCTCTCAGTTTTTTTGGAAACCTTTTCTGGGTTTCTCTTTGTCTGTTTATCTCTTAAATACCAATATCGATAGTTTTACTTTGGTGCCTCACTTCTTATTCCACATACTCTCTCGGGGTGATCTTCCCCAGCCGTGGCTCTAGCTGACGTGTGTTTTCTGAAACTCTGAGGCCAGGCGTGGGATCAGGGTCTGTGACCCACCTTGCAACTCCTCCCAAATGGGCTACGTGCAGCCCCACTCACTCACAGGCCCTGGACTGGACTGTGGGAAATGAAAGTGGCCTCTCAATCCCTGGGTCATTAATGACTGAGTTCATTAGCTGTGCTCATTTACTCTGCTTTGACAATGCGTCCCATTGTCATTCTACCTTCTCACACAACCTTGTCTCAGAAAGCGACGACAAGAAACCAGGACCCTGCATCAGAGCAGGTCTCGCCCTCTGGGACACAGATCTCACCCCGCGGGCTGTGATAAACAGATGGGCCAGGTTCACAGCTCTCTGCTGTTGATAAAAAGGGGATTGGCATGGGCTTAGCAAAGCGTGTCAAACTAACAGAAATCAAGAACAAACAAACTTGCTGATTTGGGGCCCAATGAGAGGAGCAATGATTCTACAGGAAGCCGGGCAGACACGGAACCCAGCCCATCAGGTGCTGACAAGCCACCTCTCGTGAAGATCATCTTAAGACCCTCTGAAAATTCTAGCTTCTGGCATCTCTGCCTACCCACCAAGGTGCCAGGCAGGGAGGCTTTGCCCGGTTTGTGGCTCTAAGTACAGTGCCATGTGCTCCCTGACTTTGTGAAGAGGAAATGAGTTCCTGCAATAGAAAAAAAAATGTGAAAAATTAGTTTGTTGCTTAGTTTTTAGTTTTCAACTGATGGGGAAAAAAAGATGAAGGTCTTCTTTTTTTAATTAGGGGAAAAATTGGGATTCTCTTATAGTAAAATTAATTTCAATCATAAAAACATAGCTCTGAAACTGGAAGATGCTATTTTAGGTGGCTTGTTTTTTCCCCACTTTTTAAAATTTTCAAGGCTACAGAAAATAAATAAATAGACTTGTTTGATGAACATTTGGATACCCTTTACCTAAATCACCAATTTTTAATATTTTATGATAGACTAGCTTTTTAACATATGTCTTTCTTGACAGATTGGCAATTGTGGTGCTCATTTGTAATTTAAACAATGGAAACTTAATGTCGATTGAGAGCAGAGCCGCAGGTGCCAGGCACTGCTGCAGGCCCAGAGATGCACCCGCAACGCAGCCACACAGAATCCCCATGCTTGTGGAGCTCAGGTTCATGGTGAAGAGAAGACAGACAGACAGACAGACAGAAAATAATACATAAATAAATATAGTATAAATGCAGCATAATCTAAGGTAATAAAGGGCTTAACTGGTTCTGTTGAAATTCTTATAAGCCAATTAGCTAGGAATTTGATTACTGTATGTTACTCAAGTTGTCTGTAAAGTCACCTTTTCCAACCAGGCAGAAGGCAGTCGGAAGCCCACGTTTGAAAGTGCTAATACCCCTGGGCGGTACCCACAGGGGCCGAAGGACCTGTGGGTATTTCCTTCTAGAGGCTTGCCTGGGGAAGCAGGTTCAGGGCTAGGCTGGCAGGGGAGGGGCAGGGGCACTCCACCTGCTCCCCACTGTATGGTACTGACATACAGGAGGGCAGCTGGGGAGAGGAAGGAAGGCGGGTGGGGGGGTGAGGGCCAAGCAAAAACGCCAGGTCCCTGAGAAAGCCCAAAAGACAGGAACCAGAGCCAGAAGAGGAAACTAGCCTTTGTAGGAACGAATCCATGTCTCCTGCAGAAGAAGGAGAAAGGGAAAAAGGCTGCCCCAACTTGGAGATAAAAGCTTTGAGCCCCCACTGTCTTTTCCATGAACCAGGAGGTGAGGACCTCGGCTGAGGTTGGGGAAGGAGGGGTGGGAGCAGGAGGAGAGCTGAGGAAGCTTGGAACAGTCACTGCAGAGAATGTGAGAGTGAGGTGACGGATTTCTGGTGGGGCTCAGAAAATCTTTTGTGGTTGAATCTGCATGTGTCATTTTAGAAACTCCTACCTGCCTTTTAACTGAAAAGAATTAAAAATAAAAGGCCCTGTTACCAGCCTGCTCCCACCTGCCACCAGCCTCCGTCAGAAGCTGCAATCAACGGGGCTCCTGTTCTCGTTAGAAAGAAAAAATGTGGTTTCACAGCCCTGGCCTTCAGTTCCGGGTGCCTGCCAGGGAGGGAGGAGTCAGAGGTTGGTGGCCAGCCACCGGAGGACAGGCCAGAGGACAGGGACAGGGAGTGCACATGGGACCCTCTGTAGGGCCGAGACTGGATTCCATTTTCAAAGAGAACGCAGGGTCCCTGAAGCCTTCTGCCCTGCAGAAATGAAAGGTGTAGCTTATTAGAAAAGGAAAGACCTGAATGAATATTGAGTAGAGCTTGTATAAATGCTTAATTAGAGTGAGTTTCTAAAAATCCTTCTTAGCTGGTTGATTCAAATGTATGAGAAAGGCTATATTTATCACTCCTTCCAGTCCTGGGTAGCTCATTAAAAAGAAAATGAGAGGTTCTAAATTTTAACAACCTTTCCTTCAACAAAACTCTGTAGCGTGATCACTTACGACATTTCCATTTACTTGATTGCAAAGCCTTTTCTTATGACCCACATGAAAGGGGCTGAGGGAGAAGGTGAATTGGACTAGCAGCTAACAGACCCCACAGATGAGGAAAGGGGAAGAAAAGGCCCCTGGGCCTTTTCCGATACGACCTGCAATTGACAGACATTCTGCTTCTTGATCTCATTTATGCTCACTAGAACCATACACAGTAGAAATCTCTCCCTACCACTCTCCTCACCCCAGGTCGCGTGGAAATAACCTCCTTCATATGAGGCTCACACCATTATGTAAATTGCTTGAAGATTCAGAGATAATTAGAGGATCTTCCTGTTCCCAAAGTCAATAAAGGAAACCAGTCTGTGTATGATTTTCTGGTTTGATGGTAAATTCTCTCCTTCAGTGAAGATACATGGGATGCCTGCTATGCCCCAGGCATTCTGCTGGGCTATTTGGTATTACAGAGATGAATAAGAAAGATATATTCCCACCTGCAGGAGCTCAGAGAGTCCCAAATAAATCCAGCGCTTTCCTAGTGAGCCTGTGCTGTGCTAAGGGGGAACCAGAGGAAGAATGTGGGAGTCCCTGCCTTCAAGGAGCTCCACTGGGAAGGGGAGACATCTAGGCAGAAACATGCGAGAATAAGCCACCGTGCCTGTCGATCCACGTCGATGCTGGAGCACAGAGGTCAGATCCCCGCTGTGGGTGGCACCGGAGGACGGGGTGGCGCAGGCGCGGCTGCAGGGAGGGAGTCTGCGCGGAAGAGGTCCTGACGGGATGACGGAGCTAGTGGGACCACAAAAGGCCCCTGCTAAAGTCGTCTCCCCTCTGGGGCCACTTCACATGATGTAACGGAAAATTAACTGGGCGCTCTAGCCCCCACTTCGCTGCTCACAGCCGGCGGACCTTGACTAAGTAGCTAACCCTTTTCAGAGGCTTTACTGTTTTGTCCTTACAAAGAGGAAGCAGGGTGTGATAAGCCTTTTTAATTCCATGGCTATTGGCCCACAAGGAACCACAGATTTATCCTCTGAGGATCTGTTGGGAGATAAAAGTTCATTTGGTTTGATGATCCTGTCACACCGGATGTGAAGAAGTCTCCCAGGACTTCGGGTAGAAAGGGAAAACATGGGATAATAAGTGAGAGAAAAGTTAAGAGGCAGAGGATAAATCCAGGTAATCCAACATCTGTCTAATGCACACTTTCACTAGAGAAATTGGAGGTGAGGGAAGAAGTAAATGACTAAGAGGAGAACATTTCCTAAGCAGAAGCAATGTGGGAACATTTTTTGTGGGGGAGGGGGCTATAAAATTTTATTGACAGGTCAGAGGAGGAGCCAGAGGTAAAGGTCCTGCCCCTCCCGTTCGCCTACCCAGGATCATCCATCCCTTTGCTGGAAGCAGGAAACCAGGGAGCTGCTGGACTCAGGCGGTCTGGGTAGTGAGCAGGTTGCTGTAATAGGCATCCTGCCCTCGAGGGACTGTGGTAGGTGGTGATCTCCCGCTCCAGCCACGTCTTGGTGTCTGTGAGCTGCTAGTACTCCAGGTTCTGCAGCTGGACGTCAGCATGCACATCACTCAGCTGGGCCTCGATACGGCTCGTCAGCATCCGGATCTGTGCCAGCTGGGCTCCAAAGTGGGACTCTGATTCCGCCAGCATGCCTTCCAGGGTGGCTTTCCTGCTGAGCTGAGACTGCAGCTTGATCTCCAGACCCTGGAGGGTATGGTGCAAGTCAGTGACCTCTGTCTCGCTGGTCTGCAGTTGCTCCGTGTGGCCAGCGCCCTCCTGGTTCAGCTCCTCAGTCTGGATGATGAATGGGGCTTCAGCATCCTTCCTGTTCTTCTCAGCCATGACCTCATACTGGCTTCTCATGTCATTCAGGATCTTGGCTAGGTCAATGCCAGGAGCAGAATCTACCTCCACACTGACTTGGCCACCCACTTGGCTCCTCAGGACACGGATTTCCTCCTTATGGTTCTTCTTCAGGTAGGCCTGCTCTTTCTCCAGGCTTTCAGTCTGCATCTCCAGGTTAGCTCTGGCACCCTGCGTGGGCCACTGATGTCTGCCTCCACGCTCATGCGCAGGGCCTGCTCTGTCTCAACTTGTTTCGGAAGTCATCACAGCCAGACAGGCATTGTCGATCTGCAGGACAATCTTGGAGTTCTCAGTGGTGGCACCAGGAATCTGGTCCCGAAGCTCCCCGGTGGTCTGGTAGTAGTGGCTGCAGTTGTGAGCGAGCTGGGCCCCTGCTTCTGGTACCAGTCTCTGATCTTCACCTCCAGGTCACCATTGTCCGCCTCCAGGGCACGCACCTTCTCCAGGTAGGAGGCTAGGCGGTCATTAGGGTTCTGCATGGTAAACTTCTCATTGCCCACCAGAGGCCTGTTGGACCCAACCACGGTGCCCATATATCCACCGCCATAGTTCCCAGAGGAGGACAAGGACATGAAGTGGGCAAGCGACACCAACACACCATGGCCACCTGAGCCTCCGTAGATGCTGGGAGCACAGTGGGCAACTCACCCTCCAAAGCACACATTGCTGTCACCCATGCCCCCGAAGGATGAGGAGGCTAACGACTGGCATAGCTGTAGGAAGTCGTGGCCAAAGAGGAAGCAGAGACACCAGTCAAAGGAGCTGTGGTCGGCTGGAAGAGTCAAAATATAGGAGTTTTAACATTGAAAGGACCCACAGAGATGCCCCAATTTTAATGAAGGGGGAAAGAAACCTGACCGCACCCTGGTAAAATGACAGGTTTACAACAATAGAGAGATCATTTGGAAACATTCAGAGGGATGAAAGCAAGTGACTTACATTAAAACAAGAATAACATTGTTCGAGGTCATCTCATCAATGATGACAAAGCAATTTCTTCAACGTGCTGAAAGTATTTTCAAGCTGGAATTATATCTCCAGTCAAATTATCGATCAGAAAATATCTGAGTGGCCAGTAAACATATGAATAGATATTCAACATTATTACTTATCAGAGAAATGCAAATTAAACCCACAATGAGATACTCCCAGGATGACTAAATTGCAAGGACTGAAATAACAAGCATTGATGAAATGAATCACAAGGAGTGTGAATTGCCCAACTACTTTGCAAGACTGACTTTGTCTACTATGTGTCCAAAAGATGTTCACCGAAAGCCATTTACAAGAATATTCATAGCAGACTCATTTGTAATAGCCAAAACCTGGAAACAGCCCCAATGTCTATCAACCAGAGAATGGATACACTCCTTACTGCACAATGATTTTAAAAGCACAAACTACTTATACACACAATAGCAGAGAATGATTTCATTGTTAACATGGTGAATAGAAGAAGGCAAATATGGAGTAGAAACTAAATGACTTGATTTACGTGACCTTCTAGAACAGCAGAACTGCTCTATGGTGACGGAACCACAGCAGTTGCCTGGGTTGCTGAGGCAGTAGCGCCGACCCAGAGGGAACTTTTTGGATGATGGAAATGTTCTGTATCTCAACATAGGTGGCAGTTACATGTAAAAATATATCCTGTTCCATGCGAATTATGCCTCAGTAATTATTTTTAAAAAGGAAAAACATGAGCCCTGGCTGGCGTAGCTCAGTGGATTGAGCGCGGGCTGCGAACCAGGCATCGCAGGTTCGATTCCCAGTCAGGGCACATGCCTAGGTTGCAGGCCATGTCCCCCGGCAACCGCACATTGATGTTTCTCTCTCTCTCTCTCCCTCTCCCTTCCCTGTCTATAAATAAATAAATAAATAAATAATTTTAAAAAAGGAAAAAAATATCAAACAAATGGGAGAAAAAGAAAGATATTTGGTGTGGGGACTGACTACGGGGGGGGCGGGGCTGGGCAAAGGGGGTGCAGGGGGAAAGTGGGACGACTATAATAGCATAAACAATAAACTAACAAAGACTAGGGGCAGGCAAGTTAAGAAAAAGTATGTATTTCACAAACTTTATACAAAGAAAGTTATTCCTGGTTGCACACCAGTAAAACATAGAAAGGCACTAAAGAAGGAGAAGGGTAGGGGAAATGAGCAGGGGTCACTGAGTCAGATATGGCTAAAAGAAAACCATTCTAACGCAAATCTGGTACGATTCTCCTTTCAGAGGCAAGATCCCAATGGCGAAAAATTTTATTCCCTTCTCTAGAGATTCAGTAACACTTTAATTTATGCACTTAATCTTTAAGGCTGGCAGTCCAGAGATACAATCTAAGGTGAATGTGTCAAGAAATTGGGATTTCTGCATACTATTTAAAGTCACTTGGGAGAGAAAGGATGAGAAGGAGGTGATGGGCAGTAGAGAGAAGGCTCCATTCTCTCTCTCTCGGCAGATTGTCCACAGATACCATTTCTCAGGCTATGGGCAATCGGCTCAGAAAGATAAGAAATGAAGTTATAAGTAATCACCATAAGAGCTTTAAAAAAAGAAAACAGAGAGAAAAAGACACTTAGCTTGCCAAGAATGAGTCCAGAGATAAAATTGCAAGAACAGAGATGTTTACATTTTATTTTGTTTGTGCCCTCCTGTATGCTTAGTTATTTTAAGGATATTCATGTGCTACTTTGGGAAGGAAGGAAGGAAGGAAGGAAGGAAGGAAGGAAGGAAGGA